>JALGBA010002386.1:0-179421 GCA_023970755.1 Azemiops feae
AAGGCCAGATCCTGAAGTTGAAACTCAAGTACTTTGGCCACCTAATGAGAAGGAAGGACTCACTGGAGAAGAGCCTAATGCTGGAAAAGATTGAGGGCAATAGAAGAAGGGGACGACAGAGAATGAGGTGGCTGGATGGAGTCACTGAAGCAGTAGGCATGAGCTTAAATGGACTCCAGAAGATGGTAGAGGACAGGAAGGCCTGGAGGAAAGTTGTCCATGGGGTCGCGATGGGTCGGACACGACTTCGCAACTAACAACAACAATTCATATACATTCTCCCTCTCCCTTTCACACACACACACACACACACACACACACACGTAGCCCGCTGATCCTGGGGCTTCACTTAGCAAGCAGCATATTTGCCCTTCAGAGTATAAACAGTAACATGCCTATTGAAAAGTTTGGTTTCCTTCCTGCCCACTCATAAAATAGTAACAGCTTTTGGGGTGTCTTTTATGGGAGGTTGTAGTTCTTACACAAGGGCTGAGATTTCTTGCAAATCTTTTGCAACTGTTCCTGTATCAAGAGATTTAGTCATTCCTTCATATTGGACTTAACACTGCTCATCTTAATTATTACAGTACGGGAGAGAGAGAGAAAGAGAGAGAGAGAGAGAGAGAGAGAAGAACAGCTGACCAGCCACCTGACCATCAAGGTAGTGGTTCATATTAATATGGAGAAATTCATCATACGTTCATCAGTGCAAAAGGAAAGTGATTCAGCAAAGGATCCACCACCGAAGAAATTAAAACTGGCACCAAATCGGAAATACAGTGAAGATTATTTGAAGTTTGGATTTTATTTCCTGGAAGAGAATGATCAGCAGCTTCCTGTTTATGTTATCTGTGAAGAAGTATTATCCAAGCATTCCATGAAGCTTTCTTTGCTCCAGAGACATTTTACAACAAAACATAAAGAGCACACTGAAAAGCAAGTAGCATTTTTTGTGAAGAAAAAGCCGTGCTGCTTTCATGAAGTCCACTATCATCTCTAAAAAATGTTTGGAAGCATCTTATGAATTGTCCTTGATAGCAGCTAAATGAAATAAGCCTCACACAATCATTGAAGAAGTCGTGGTTCCCTCTGCCATTGCAATTTCCTCAATTCTCTTTGATGGAAAAATGACTGATGCTATTCGTAATATTCCATGTTCTGATAACACCGTCCAAAGACGAATACAAGATATGGCCACAGATGTTATTCAACAAGTGGTGGAAAAGATCACAGCAGCAGAAAAATTTGCATTTCAATTGGATGAAAGCACTGACATCGCTGGTGAGGCGCAATTAATTGTCTTTGTGCGTGTTCCTGATTCGGACGATATACTGGAACACATATTATTTTGCCGCCCACTACCTGGCAGAACGACTGGGGAAGAAATATTCACAATAATTGACAATTGTTTCAGTGAATATGGAATATTATGGACTTGGTGTGTAGGAATTTGTTCTGATGGTGCAGCAGCTATTACAGGAAGAGCTTCAGGGGTGATAGCACGAGCTAAGGCAAGAAACAGTTCCATTGTTTCAAATCATTGCATCTTGCATAGACATGCACTTGCTGCTAAATGGATGAGCCCAGTGTTACATGAGACTTTGGCAGATGCTGCAAAAATAATAAATTTCATCAAAAGCCGGCCATTGAATGGACGTTTATTCCGGCAATTATGCAAGGATTTGGATTCTGAGCACAGTACTCTTCTCTTTCATACAGAAGTACGTTGGTTGTCAAGAGGTGAAACATTATCGAGATTATTCGAGCTACGAGATGAAACGCACCTGTTCCTGAAAAATGTTTCATCACCCCAGCAGAAAAGTTTGAAAACGTCTTCTGGGTATCCTGCCTTGCCTATGTGGCTGACATATTTAAAAAGCTAAATGAACTTAATCGGTCGCTGCAGGGCCATGGTCATAACGTGTTTGTTATGGAAGACAAAGTTTGTGCCTTCCACAAAAAAATCTCCCTGTGGATAGGACAAGTAGAAAAAAGGAATATTGCCTCATTTCCCAATGTGTCAGACTTCATTGAACTAAATTCTATAGTTGACACAGAGGGCATTGAAACTGCCATCAAAAATCATTTGGAAAAATTGCACACAGAGTTTGAGTTGTATTTTCCATTCGTGTCAAGGGGATGCGATACTGGAATTTGCTGGGTTGCATCACCCTTCATCATGGACAATGTTGTGAACTCTGACCTTTCCTCTCCAGAGCAAGAGGCACTGCTGGAATTAACATCAAACCGCCATTTGAAAGAAATTTTTAGTGAAAAAACACTGACTGAGTTCTGGAGCCAAACTGCAAAACTGTACCTGGAAGTGGGGGGAAAGGCTATCACAGCTTTACTGCCATTTGGTTCCACATACTTGTGTGAGAAGGCATTTATAAAAATTAAGGAAAGGAATTGCCTTCAGCTGGAATCTGACTTAATTTTGTCAGTCAGCACTCTCCAGCCACGACTGCAAAAATTAATGGCAGAGAAGCAGGCACAAATTTCCCATTAAAAGTGTGGTTTTTCCTGTTGTTGTTTTTTTGGTCATTAAAAGTTTTTGACACCTTGCTAAGCCACTGGTGCTACTGGAATATTGTCATGTCCTAAAGGTGGCGCTTTCCTCTGCCTCTGTGCGCACGCAGGCAGGGCCGTGATTTTCACCGGTTCACTTCCCCCGGCCGCTCCGTGTGGTGAGAATGGGCCGCTGCCTGCCAAAACCAGGCTGGGGTCTGGGCGGTTTAGTGCTGGAGAATGGGAGGGAGGGAAGGAAGGAAGGGACAAAGAGAGGAGGAAGGAAAGGAAAGAAGGAAGGGAGGGACAATGGAAGGGAGGGAGAGAAGGAGGAAGAGACAAAGAGGGAGGGAAGGAAGAAAGGAAGGAAAGAAGGAAGGAAGCGACAATGGGAGGGAGAGAGGGAGGAAAGGAAGGTGCCCATGCCTGTCCCACCCCCCTCCACCAGAGACTCACAGATCCCCCCCACATCCCCGCCCGCACCCCTCACAGGCACCCCGCAACCTGAGTAATGAGCTGGCCACACACCCCTGGCCATTGACTTCGCTTGTCAAAAAGTTGCAAAAGGTGATCACATGACTCTGGGACACTGTGACCATCATAAGTATGAATCAGTTGCCAAGCATCTGAATATAAATCACATGACCCTGAGGATGCTGCAACAGTCATTAAGTGTGATAAATGCCGTTGTAACTTCGAACAGTCGCTAAGCGAATTGTTGTAAGTCGAGGACTACCTATACTTTATCATTTTTTTTCTTTTTTTTTTGGTCATCAAGTTTTTGACACCTTGCTGGGCGACTGGTGGTACTCGAATATTGCCTTATCCTAAAAGTGGTACAATGGGTGAAAAGGTTGAAAAGCCCTGCCCTAGAGCACAGACTCTTTTTGCCTCTTCAAATTTCTTCATAATTACTGAAAAGAAACATCTGTGTACTCATTTTCTTTCTCTACCTAATCTTTAACAATCTCTATCTCTCCAATTTAATTCTTGGGTGTCAGCCAAATATTTAACATCTCTACTTTTGGTATAATATGTTAATTGGTTTATTAGTCTTAGACCAGTACAAGAAATGTGTCTGTGAGTGATCTGTAAGCTCTTTTAAATCTATCCTAAGAAATCAGTAAATCAAATTACAACTATAAAATAATCTGAATAAAGTCCAAAGGATGTGATCTGTCTAGATTATGTGATGTAGTATCTAAAATTATTAAAAATAATGATACCATCTAAAATTATAAAAATATGATATCTATATCTAAATTAACATAAAAGTTGATAATATTTCAAATAGAATCAAGATCACGCAAAGTACTAGTACCGCTTTATAAAACCCTAGTAAGACCACACCTGGAATACTGCAGCCAATTTTGGTCACCATATCACAAAAAAGATGTTGAGAGAAGAGCAACTAAGATGATCAAAGGTCTGGAGATTAAAACATACGAAGAACGGCTGTGGGACTTGGGTTTAGCTAGTTAAAGAAAAGAAGAAATAGGAGAGACATGATAGCAGTATTCCAGTATCTGAGGGGCTGCCACAAGGAAGAGAGGGTCACGTTATTCACAGAGCACTAGAGGGGAAGGACGAGAAATAATGGTTGGAAACTGATCAAAGAGAGAAACAACCTGGAATTAAGGAGAAACTTCCTGACAGTGAGGACAATTAACCAGTGGAACAGCTTGCTTCCAGAAATCGTGGGCACTCCATCACTGGAGATTTTTAAGAAGAGACTAGACAGTGACTTGTCTGAGATGGTATAGGTTCTCCTGCTTGAGCAGGGGGCTGGAATAGAAGACCTCCAAGGTTCCTTCCAGCTCTATTCTATTCTGGATCTTATATGCTGCTGCATAAAATCTAGTCATATGCACTGTAATAAATGGTAGTTCATCTGTAATCAGCATCTGAGCAATCAGGGTATTTGCTGATCAAAGGAAGATTGAATCTGATTCAAATATCTTTATAAAAGGAGAGTATGTTTTGTGATTTCCATATCTCTAGAATCAAAAGGGTAGTGTTTCATTCAATGCTCCTTTTCTCTATTTGCCATCCAGAGGAGAGAACATGGCACTGGATGAGAGACAAAGCTTTCTGACCATTGGGTGTTTCTAGCTTTGTGAAATAGCTAGCAACAATGATAATACAGGTAGTTCTGGTTTAGCAACTGCAACTAATTCAGGTAAAATAGTCACCAAGTAACATGGTCACAAAGCAAACCATGTGAATGAGAGACTATGAAGACTCTAGATAAAATTCTCTTGTGCATTAGTGGCAACAATATTTTCACTCTCATGGCATGTATTGTCAGGTGCAGAAAATTGTATGTAAGTGCACATTTTGGTTGAAAAAATATATTTTTTACTATTATTATTGTCATATTTGCAAACAGTTGCTTAACGAGGCAGTTGCTAAATGAGGATTACTGCATATCTATTGTTTGCTGAGGACAAAAATCTTCTGCTTCAGGGGTTGTTTCACCTGATCATTCCATTCTTGAGAACCAAGGATATTGAGAAACCCAGACTTAGGAGTGTTAGAAACGTGATTAAAACACTAACAAAATTGGATTGGTAAGAAAAGAGTTTATTCTACATAGAAAAAGCAGTTTGCAAAGTGCGGTGGATCTCTAAGACACTTCCAACACGAAGTTCTATATTAGAGACCACACCCAATTTTTTAGAATCAAAGCATTATATACCTTCCTATCGCAACGCTCCCACTCCCCTCCCCTTCAGTCCCAGTTGATAGGACTTCAAGGTTTACAATCTTATCCGGAAAAAGGCGCCTAACCTAACCAGAATACATCACCCCCCCCTTCTGATTACATCCGTGTCAAAATTTCCCTTGATCACCTTTTGTCTTGTTAAAGATAACATCAGCCTGTTTCTAACTCACATTGTAGCGGATACAAAGAGCCATAAACAATAGTTAAAAGGGTATACATATCAAAAGGTAAAGAAAGTCAAAGTAAATAGAGGAAGTAATAAACATTTCTCCCCCTTCCCTTCTGAGAGACATAGGATGGGAATGGTTTTGAAGAATCATTTTATTTTTAAACATGTATTTCTAACAATCCACCCTTTTCTGTTTTTACACTAATTTAAAAATAAAAATATTGTTTTTCAAATTGTTTTAAACTTTCCCAGATCTCTTCAGCATTCTCAACATCAATTTTTGCATTATGCTCAACTATCTTGTTTAACATCGTTTGCTGGTTATTTTTGTTAATAGTATTTACCATTCCCTCCACAGTGTTTTGTACAATACTTCGTATTATAGGGATCAAACAGGGTAAGCACGTTGATCCTACGGATATCACTGTTAACATAAATAAGGCTTGTTTCCAATTCCTAAAAATTCCTCCCAGGAATCCTTCATCATCAAGTATTCCAGTCCAGGTTTGGACTGGTACATGGGCTATTTTTCTCATTTTATTCGTTATTTCTTCAATGGCTTTCCCTTCATCATCTATTTGCAGACAACAGTTGGTGAGATTAAATTTTCCACAGACCCCCCCTTCTTCTGCCAATAAATAATCCAATGCTAACCTATTTTGATAAATTGCAGTCCTCATTTGGGTACTCTGTTTAGCCAACTTATTCAATGCTAGCGTTGTCTCGTTAGTAACAATTTCCAAAACCGCTTGTAGTCTAATAATACAATTCAGCATATAAATTGGAGTTCTATATCCCCATGATCCATCCTCAGCCCAAGTAGCCGGCCCATATACCTGGGGCCAGGGGGCCATTCATTATCCTTCCACTCTCCAATTTTCAATGATCGCTTTTTCCTAGCTCCCTTATCCTCGTATACTGCTACTCCAAGTTTTTCCCCTTGAGGAATGGGAAGTAGGAAAAAACTAGGTTTTATATTTCCCAATACACATGAACCACACCAATTGTTAGGTAGGCTGGTATATGCAAATTTTCCACATATCCAATAAAATCCTTGGGGGGCAAACCATTCTTGGGAAGCATTGTCCCATAATCCTTGTAAAATTGTGTTATTGAAAGGGTTATGATAAATACTATGCATGGTTCCCCAATTCTGAATACTTGAGTTCCCATAAGATCTCTTCACATACCATAATTCCTACTTCCTCCTGATTTTTGGAGCAGTTTCTCTGAAAGCAGGAGTAACCTATAATGGATGTAGTTAGAGCCCACTTTGGATTTCTCTTTGTTAATTTAGTAGTCCATGTAGATGTAATATTAGTATCTTGGATGTCAACTTCTTTGGCTTCCCAGGGCCATTGCTCGCCCATTTTCATTCCACCACATATATAACAATTCTTTACTTCCAGGGTGGCAGTTATCCTTTCAGCTAGATCTATAAACAGATTTTTGGTGAGAAAGGTGAGTCCCAAGGCATCAGGGTGATGGGCTCTTTCAAGTTCCTCATAAAAGGAATGAAATAACCTCCTTTCTATTGGAGTTAGATTTTTCCTGCTTACGTTAATGGAGATGCGGGTGTTCGGATCCTTTCCCATCTCTCAATTCCCAGCCCATATTCCTGTAATCCTTCGCTGGAATCTACAAAATGCAAACAGATGGGGGTACAATGGTCTTCTAGACAATCAGATTGTCCGACCTCCTTGGTTAAATTGAACCAACCATCCTTCTCTGTCCACGCTCTAGGTGGGTTTTTATCATCAGAATACCAATATGTCTGGGAAGCCCCAGAGTAAACATATATCCTTTGTGTGAGGTAACTCCGCTGCCAGCTCAGGTCACCACAGGTGGTCCAAGGACTAAACGTTATGGCATAGCAGGCATCGAAGCAGATTCTACTCCGATGATTTGCAGAGGTACTGGTGTTTTGTCCTAATAATAATAGCTTTTGGCTCTTTCCACTTTGAAGGGCAAATACCTGAACATTTGTTTGATATTCCACACTAGAGGGGTCAACACATGTAACCCTTCCTGTTTCATTACACAGGGAAAATCGGGTGGTATTATGGACACATGTTCCCACCACCAACTTGCAGTTCATCTGAGTATGATATATCAGCGTTTCGGTTATCTTATTACCCATTTTAGTGGTTTTAATGCAAACATTACAGTTACCATGGTTATCTGTATTTTGGCTTTTGCATATGCTCCCGAAACCTACTACTCCCACTATAATCCATATCTTAATTATTCCCTTAACCAAGGTCATATTAAGGTCTAACATTATCCCAATTCTGTCCACCCCTGGAAAAGTACTTCTTCCTTTTCACTTTTAACACCTCTGTCTGTAACAGGGGCTGAGATTGGTACTCAGGACACCAGTCTTCGATGATCACTATATCACACTCTTCTCCACAGTCTCTGTGTATCGGTGCACAGTCTGGACAATGGGTACAACAACAACAATTACACCAACATTTACAGTCACAAAACCCAACACATTTAAAAGTCCCCCCCTTTCTAATGTCTCTATATTTTGCTTTTTCTTATTATCAACTTCAAAGGATCAGGTTGAGGCACAATGTTCCACTCAGTAGGAGTGGACTCAGTAGGAGTTACTGGTCCCTTTACACGGGTGTAGTGAGTCCAGCCCTTCTCTGCCGTTCGTACTGCTGTTTCGGATTTCAGCAGCACCTGGAAAGGACCTTCCCACTTCGGAACCAGCTTTTCCTCCTTCCAACTCCGGATCAGCCACCCCCCCTTTCCTTGCTTTCCAGGGTCTGCCATTCAAACAGATCCTTTCTGAGGCTAGAAAAGACCAGAGAGAGCAAATTCCAACTGTGATCGGGAAAAGGGTCTTCTTACTCACACAGAGAGACATACACACATTTCTCTCATCTCCCTTCTCAAACTCAAATCTCCCTTTACTACCCTAGCTCCACATGGGCAGGGCATGGGAAACTCATCCACAGACACAAGGGGTCTGCTGCTAGCAAGATGGGTTCTCATCCTCCCACCATACGAGGCAGCACAAATTTGCCATATTTTCTTTTCTTAAATTTGGTTAGCAATCGGTTTGTTGTATTTTTAGTTTTGGATTTTTCCTAAACTCCTCCTTGCCAGTCCTTCAGACCCTCGGGGCATACACATTTCTTCTCCTGGGACCCTCCCGAATTACCCATGGTTGGTTTACCACACAGTTCTGTCATCCTTACCAATCTAATGAGACCACGGTTCACTTCACCAAGTCTCTTTTCTCCTTTTTCTCAGGAGTCCTCTCACTCCGCCTTGCTAGTCCAAACCCTCGGGACATTCATACCTAGTGCATGTATGTCTTGCCAGTCTTCCAGGACCCTCGGGGTGTCTTACACACACCTCTCACAGATCTCAGACTCAAACTGTGCTACCCAACCTCCCCGACCACCTAGGTTTTATTCCTTGGTTCACCCCAAGTTTTTACTCACCTAGGTTCGTGCACGAAGTTGCCCGGTCTTTATCCTGGTAATTCTCTGGTCCCCTCTCCTCAGTTCTTACCAATCACTATTTGGCCCATGGGCTTGGCTCCGCTCTGCCTCCTCAACCTGCAACTGCAACTTTGGACCATTGAAATCAATGGGGCATGCCTTCCTCAGTTGTCCTCGCCTCCCGAAGATGCAGGAACAGATGCCCAAGGCCCCACGTTGTGCGCCAATTTGTTAGAAACGTGATTAAAACACTAACAAAATTGGATTGGTAAGAAAAGAGTTTATTCTACATAGAAAAAGCAGTTTGCAAAGTGCGGTGGATCTCTAAGACACTTCCAACACGAAGTTCTATATTAGAGACCACACCCAATTTTTTAGAATCAAAGCATTATATACCTTCCTATCGCAACGCTCCCACTCCCCTCCCCTTCAGTCCCAGTTGATAGGACTTCAAGGTTTACAATCTTATCCGGAAAAAGGCGCCTAACCTAACCAGAATACATCACCCCCCCCTTCTGATTACATCCGTGTCAAAATTTCCCTTGATCACCTTTTGTCTTGTTAAAGATAACATCAGCCTGTTTCTAACTCACATTGTAGCGGATACAAAGAGCCATAAACAATAGTTAAAAGGGTATACATATCAAAAGGTAAAGAAAGTCAAAGTAAATAGAGGAAGTAATAAACATTTCTCCCCCTTCCCTTCTGAGACACATAGGATGGGAATGATTTTGAAGAATCATTTTATTTTTAAACATGTATTTCTTTTTTTTTCTTTTTTAAATATATTTTATTGGATTTTTATAGGGGTGAAAAGGTTACATCAAGGTGCTTAGGAAACACCGTGGAGATGGGTATATCAAACATCAAAAAAAAAAATCACAGATATATAGCTCAAATTGATTCATTGAAAATTCCCTCTAATTCCCTCATATAGTATTGCATATTCAAATTAATACATTTCTAAATAAACTTCAAACAATCCTATCAAACATCAATCACGTTTCAATTATAAAAATCCAAGTCCTGTTTTTAGGCTTTACTAATTTACAGTTACCATATTCCAATTAGCCTTAAATAGACATATTATTAACACTTCGGGTGTCCTTCATTTCCCTTTTTAACATAATAATTATATCTAAAATGAGTATATTATTCCCACAATAACATTCTTATATTTTCTTCATTAATACCATTTCTTCTCTTGTCACCAATCCCTCTTATTCTTCTTCTATTACAAAATAATTATCTTATTTAAAATAAAAATATCAGTCCAATAGATACATTTCTATCTGATTTAAATATATATTCTATCAATTCATCTATGTCAATAGAAAGTCTTTTTAACCCAGTAGATAAAGTTTACCTCTCCAAGTAATTATCATATCTAAAACAAAATATTATTACAAAGGATATCCTCTTACAGAATTCACGTACTCCGTTAGTTATTAAATCAGTCAAAATCTCAAAAGCCTTTTTAAACCCATTAAATGAAATTTTAAAACACATTTTTAAATCTAACTCTAGGTTTCTTTCTGTGCCACACCGGTTTCCATAATAAAATTCCTGCATCATCAAACCACAATATTAAAAAGTCAGTATTCCTCAATGCTTCAGATTGGTCAAAGTTCTCTTCCCTTTCTTCTAGTAGCCTTTGGATGGTGGAAGCCGTTTTATTCCATGTTGTAGTTACTAGTTGTTTATCCACATTATCACAATTTTCAATAACTTGTATCTGAGTATCAGTCTCTATTGATGTTGATGCTTCAGGCATCTCAGTTAAAGTTATTCTTTGATCATCAAGCTTCTCCATAGATTGCATTTGGGGTTGTATAAAGTTGATTTGTTCCTTAGTTTCCACAATTTCTCCCGGTGTAGTTTCATAGTTGAGTTGTAGATATGGTTCCTCTTTAGGTTGTATATATTGCTCACTAGTCTCTTTAGCGCCACTCTGCTCCTTCTCCACTGTTCTTCGACCTATAACTTGATCCGTCAAAATTTGGAAGTAAGAGTTCATATCCTCCGTGGCTTCCAAGATTTTTTCCAATATAAGCTCATAATCCAGCTGTGTGTTAGGTACCTCCATGTCAGTAGTGAAAGGATCTTTTAATCTTTTAGTGGGGGCTATATTTCGTAAAAGTCAACAATTCTTAGTAGACCAAATCACCACACAGCTGTTTCAGTTATCTTACTCTTATCATCCTTTGAAGGTTAAAGCCATCCTCCAGCAATGAAAAAAAATATACAGTTGCAGTAACACTTTTCGTCAGAAGATGTCCTCAGCAGGCTATAAGGTCTTTCTTTCCAAGTTAATAGATTTTTTATTTTTCACATTAAAAAAATAAAGAAGAGAGGCCTCTCCAAAATAGTGAATAGCGTAGTTATAATAGTAATAATCAAAAATAGAAATGTTTTCAGGCTCCCTCAGTATTCCAGGAGTTGAATAGTCAATAAAAAATTAACTGGTTTATTTATTTATTTTTCAATTCCCAAAGCTGTTTTTCCCAAGTGCCCAAACGCTGCTCTCTCACAGCAGGGAAGTAATTCAAATACAAAAGCTTTTTACAGGAGAGTAATTAGGGAAAGAAGGGGAAGGAAAGGTCTCACCCGGATTCTCCACGGGGGTTCTTTATGCTTAGTTGTTCTTCTGGCTTTCGGCTGGTGCAGCAAAGTGATCGTCCATTTTACTGGCCGATCTTTTCTCCGACGGCCCTAAGGAGCTGGCTCGGACTGAGGAAGGAGCTGCTGCCCTTCCCCAGTCAAACGAGGGCCTCCTCAATGGTGGTCACCCCTCCAGGGCGACTTTCGACCCGATTGAGGGTCTACCGGCGGAGGGAAAACAGCCGGTGGGAGAGACGGATCTCTCCGTGCGGCTGCGTGTGCCGCGATCCGGAACCGGAAGTCAAACATGTATTTCTAACAGGAGTTTAAACAGCCTTAATCCAGATAGCTTGAAAATTGTCCTGGAGAATCAATGGTGCTTGAAGATAAAACTTAAGCTTTAGCCAAACGTTTATGGAAGCATGACACACTCCTGCCTGAACTTTTATCAAGCCTGTTTCTGGTCACAAATAAGCATTTACGACACAGCAGAGTATCCACTCCTAGGCAGTAAAAGAAGCTGGAGGGCCAACCAGCTTCACGTTCCAAAGAAGAGTCAGGCTAATGTCTTAGCCTAAAAGTCTTACACATGGCTGAGATGTCACATCCTCTCTTGAAGTGAAAAAATGTAATCGCATTGGGAGATTCGGTCCAGTGACAATGGCATAGCTTTCCTTAAACCAGTGGCATGCATTACTATTCCTAAATACTTGAAGTCTGTCTTGTGACCATTAATACTCTATGGCAGAGCATTACCCTCTTGGCAAATTTCATGGTCTTTTTTATACAGTTTATTGACAGATGATCATTGCTGCACTGTTGAAGCTTTTTAAAGGCCTATTGATGTTCTGGGAAGAACCAGAGAATCATAAGACTGGAAGGGACTTTGGAAGTTTCCTAGTCCAACACCCTGCTCATGGCACTACAGCATCATCTCTGTAAAGCAGCAGGGATGAATATTTGAATCATTTAGACATTTCATCATGCCACTCATATAAAACTTGAAAGACAGAGTGGCCAGAATGCATCCATTTCAACATTCTGCACCTGTAACTGGCTTTGTAAGAAACCCTTGTTTGTTACATCTGATCTTAAAGAGTTATTGGGACTTCTGGGTGGGAAAATTGTGAGCTATCAGGTCTTCAAAAAATGGAGAAAAATCTGAGGTGAAGGATGATGAATGTGTGACTCCATACAGGGAGAAGCCAAGAGATTGTGTGCATGCTGCTTCTCACAAGGAAACCTGCAGGCTCTAGAAAATCTGTGGGCAAACCTCAATTATAGCACCAGAAGCCAAGAAAGAAACTTCAAGCCCCCAGCCTCAGATAAAGCCTGTCTTTCCCCCTTTTTTATTAGAATTTATTATAATATAATATTCAGATAGCAACAAAGATCAGAAAAGAAGGAGAAAGATGGGTGAGAGTGAGGATGTAAAAGAAAAAAAATCAGTGACATGACCTTTTTCATTGCAGTAGAGTACAAAATAAAGTTACAGCCTCAACTTTTTGCTTTACAATTCTTCTAGATAAAAGTCATTTCAATAACAACAAAGTTAATTGTCATAGTCTGAAATCAAAGTTCCATTTTTGTGTGTGTGTTTGAGGATAAAGTCCCACTTAAGTATGAGCCAACAGTGAACTGCAGCTGCCAAAAAATGCAGTCCTAGGTTGCATTAACAGGGATAGTATCAGGATCAGGTGAAGTTTACTACAGCTTTATACTGTTTTTTAAGACCACACTTGGAATACTGTATCCAGTTTTGGTTACCGCGATACATAAAAAATGTTGAGACTCTAGAAAAAATGCAGAGAAAAGCAACAACAAGTAGGGGACTTGTAATGTACTGAGCTTGTTGAGACAGCAGGTGCAAGCGTTGCACCAAAGACGCTAGCAGACCACGTGGCCTGCTAGCTAGACTTGGTGTCTGGAAGCCCGGGAAGAATGTATAAAAGAGACATGCAGCCATTGGTTTACAAATCCCCGGGCTCCTTGTATAAAAGGGGTGGAGCCAGTGTTGCTCTGTTCTGTTTTGTTTCAAACTAATAAAGAAGCACTTGTTTAACACTTGGTCTATTCAATGCCTTACCAACGCAACGAACAGAACATTGGCGATGAAGGTGGGATCGTGCTGCCACAAAGGTCAAGTGCTAACTCACCACTGAAGCCTTGAGATAGCTGAGAAGTTCGGCGTTCCAGCCTCCTTCGCTCTACCTGCCAGTATGCAATCGCTGGGGGAAGGTGCCACTAGGAGCTGTACGGAACCGTTTCGGAAGCCTGCGCAGCATGAGGTGTTGAATAGGCCGTCAGCATCACGCTATGGCAAAGATTGGGTGTTTATCCGAATTTGACGTCAAGCACCCTGAACGTTGGAGCTCCTACATTGCCAGGGTGGAAAATTACCTCAGGGTCAACCAGGTTCAGGATGATGGACTGAAGGCCGTGACACTGTTGTGCATCTGTGGACAAGAAACTTTCAATATTGCAGAGAACCTGGTTGCTCCGGCACCCTTGGAGTCCATCATGTATACAGAACTAAAGAGAATGCTCAAACAACATTTTGAGCCCAAGCTGTCAGTCATAGCTTGGCGACACGCTTTCGAGCAGCAGGACCAGCATCCTGGGGAGTCCGCTGCTGACTTCATCGCCGCGTTAAGGCAAGCTGCAAGGCCGTGCGAGTTTAAGGACTTGGAAGAGCGGCTACGAGACAGGCTTGTCTGTGGGCTGAGAAGCCATGATCTGCAGCAGAAGATATTCGCCAGAGAAACCGTATCATTCCAAGATGTACTGAGGGAGGTCACGGCTGAGGAAGCAGTGGGCGGAGCTGTTAAGGCCTTGCGGCTATCAAAGAACCCCCCAGGCCCCGGAACGGTCCACCAAGAGGACGTCGAGAGGGTCGATGACTCTGAGTCAGAAGGAGAGGTCAATTGGTTACAGCAACTGCAAGAAAGAAGGCCCCACAGGCCGCATGAGAAGGCAGTTTTCTTTCCGAGATGCATCGGGTGTGGAGGCTGCCACAAGCGGGCCGACTGTCGTTTCTGCACCGCAACTTGCCGGGCATGTAGCCGGCAAGGCCACATTGCCGCTGTTTGTTTAGGTTGCACTAAAGACCGTTCTGTGGAAGAGTTGCCTCGGAAAGGTACCGGGGTCCCTAGCCAGAACCGGGTGGGTTTTTGCGCGACAAGAAGAAGCGTGTACAGAACAGGCGCCCACCGGCCCTTGAAAAAAAAGCTTCATCTTGAAGTTAAATTGCAGGGGGTTCCCTTGGACATGGAGCTGGACACAGGCTCCGCTCTGTCCATAATCTCTCAGAAAACACTGGGACCGATTTGCTATAAAAGCAGCCATCGAGTCGCTCAGGTCGTCGAATATCCTCCTGACTGATTTCCAGAATTCCCGGGTCAGCGTCAAGGGGGAGGCCACACTGAATGTGAAATTCAGGAATTTCAAAGGTCCGTTGGATGTTGTTGTTGTCGGGGGCAACGGCATGAGTCTGATTGGACTCGACTGGTTTGATGCATTAGGCATCTGGGTGACTGGGCTAAACAGTCTGCAAACGGCAAGCCTTGCAGAAGTTTGTAAGGACTTTGCTGATGTTTTCAGCCCAGAGTTAGGGGCATACAAAGGGCCTCCTATTGCATTAAAACTAGACCCCTCAATAGCACCGATCAGGATTAAGCCTTGTCGGGTGCCATTTGCTCTCAAGCAAAGGATAAATACGGAGCTGGACAAATTGCTTCAGCAGGGCATTTTGGAACCTGTGGACAGCAGTCCATGGGAAACCCCCATTGTCACGCCACTTAAGGCCAACGGAGAAGTCAGAATCTGTGCTGACTACAAATGCACATTAAACAAAGCTCTCCAGCAGCATGCCTATCCGGTGCCTGTAGTCAGCCACATTCTGGCGTCTCTACGGGGGGGGCATATTTTTGCCAAATTAGATTTGGCACAGGCCTACCAGCAGCTGCCGGTGGATGACGCCACGGCAGAGGCACAAACGATTGTGACTCACTGGGGAGCCTTCAAGGTTTGAAGGTTACAGTTTGGAGTGAATGTAGCTCCTGGCATTTTTCAGAGTATGATGGAACGAACGCTACGTAACATCCCAGGAGTCTGCCCATACTTCGATAATGTCCTCATCGCAGGGGAGTCAGTCGAAAACTTAGCTGACAGGCTTTGGGCCATTTTGCGGCGTTTCCGCGAAGCGGGGCTGAAGCTCAAACAAGAGAAGTGCAAGATTGGAGCCACTTCCACTGAATTCTTGGGGTTTAGAATTGATGCCAAAGACATCCATCCGGCTGAATCGAAGCTGAAAGCCATTCAGCAGGTGCCCAGTCCAAAAACAAAGGGAGAGCTGCAAGCCTTCCTGGGACTTCTAAATTTCTACCATGCCTTCCTTCCCCACAAGGCCGCAGTGGCAGAGCCATTACACCGGCTCTTGGACAAACAGGCCCCTTGGAAGTGGACAAGGGTCCATGAAAAGAGATTTGCAGAGGTCAAAACTTTGCTATCTTCCAATGCAGTGTTGGCTTATTTTAACAAGCAATTGCCAATTAGCATAGCTTGTGACGCATCCCCGTATGGGATTGGGGCTGTCCTAAGTCACCTTAGGGCTGATGGGACACAAGTCCCTATAGCATACTATTCAAGGACTTTGTCTGCTGCTGAGTGAAACTACACTCAAATAGATAGGGAAGCATTGGCAATTGTGGCTGGCATCAAGAAGTTCCACGACTTCTTGTATGGCTGCCATTTTACGGTCTTCACTGACCACAAGCCGCTTCCGGGGTTGTTCACCACGAACAAGCAGACACCCCAAATCATCTCTCCTAGAATGTTGAGATGGTCAATATTCCTTTCTGCTTATGACTATTGCCTGATTCACAAACCAGGCAAAGAAATGGGCCACGCAGACGGCCTTAGTAGATTGCTACTTAAACAAATAGAGCCAGATCCTGCACCGGCCAACCACATCCTGTCCATCCAGGATTTGCCGGAGTCTCCCCTGAATGCAGGGGATGTAGCTGCAGAGACAGCTACCGACAACATGCTGACACGCGTGTTGAACTGTGTGCTCACAGGGTGGCCTGACACGTGTCCAGGCCCCAACTTCCAGAGTTTTTGGAAAAGAAAGCATGAGCTATCCACCTTTAAGGGTTGTATCCTGTGGGGAAGCAGGGTAGTAATTCCAGCCTCACTGAGGACTAGAGTCCTCGAGTCATTGCATGAGGGACATCCAGGGATTGTCCGTATGAAAGTGCTCACGCGCAGCCATCTCTAGTGGCCTGGGCTTGATAAAGGCATCGAGGCCCAGGTCCACAGATGCTCTATTTGCCAGCAGTCATGGCCAGAAATGCCACAGGCTCCCGTCCATAGATGGAAAACCACCCATGCTCCTTGGTCAAGGATCCATATCGACTACGCCAGCTCCTTTCAGGGGCAGCTCTTCCTCATTGTGGTGGACAGTCACTCTAAGTGGCTGGAGGTCATTCCAGTGTCCAGAATGACAGCCACCATCATCATTCGGGTGCCCTCGATCCTCCCGATCCTGATCAGGAAGATCAACCGCGCAGTGACCGCAGATCACTGCAATTGTCGAAAGAGGGGTTTGCCCATGAGGCAGCTCCTGACTCGGGCACCACGCCCATGGCTCCTGACTCGGGCATCACGCCCATGGGACATTGCTTGCAATCGGCTTTTCAAGCCAGTCCTACTCCGGGCTTCGCTTCTATGGGACAGTGCTCCCAACCAGCGGGTTACGCCGACCAGGGGAATTCCACCCCACAGCGGAACTTGGACTTGGGTCATCCGTTCCAACCGGCTGTTTACACCGATCAGGGGAATTCCACCCCACTGTGGAACACAGGGTTGAGCTGACCGGAACAGGACAGCCTGCACGATCTGGTCTCGCCCGCATCCTGCGGTCACAAAGTCCTGGTCTGCCGAGCCTGGCAGGCAAGCTTGCGGACCGGGCGCTTGCAGCAGCTCCGAGGCAATCGGAGCAGGTCAAAGGCCCTCTGAAGTTCTTACAGGACTACGTGAGGTTTCTGTCAGCTTGAGTGGGCTGTCTAGTCTTTCCCTAGAATTCAGAATATGCTCAAAAGAATGTCCTTGCAAGGATTACGTTGTCCTGCACTACATGCGGCATCGCCACATCCTAGAGAGGTCCTAGGGTGCTGTTATTAGGCCCTAGGATGGTTGAGTGTTTTGGAAGTCTCCACGGAGGCAGTAATTATTATTTTAGCGGGTACGTTATACTTCCAAACCAGGGGGGAGGGGTGTAATGTACTGAGCTTGTTGAGACAGCAGGTGCAAGGTGTTGCACCAAAGACGCTAGCAGACCACGTGGCCTGCTAGCTAGACTTGATGTCTGGAAGCCCGGGAAGAATGTTCTGCGCGGGAAAAGAGACGTGCAGCCAATGGTTTACAAATCCCCGGGCTCCTTGTATAAAAGGGGTGGAGCCAGTGTTGCTCTGTTCTGTTTTGTTTGAAACTAATAAAGAAGCACTTGTTTAATGCTTGGTCTATGCAATGCCTTACCAATGCAATGAACAGAACAGGACTGGAGACCAAAATGTTTGACAATTACAAGAACTGGGTACAACTAGTCTAACAAAGAGAATTAAGGGTGACATGGTAGCAGTCTTCCAATATTTGAGAGGCTGTCACAGAGAAGAGGAGCAGCCTATCTTCTAAAGCATCTGAGGACAAGACAGATGGAGATTTATCAGGGAGAGAAACAACCTAAAAGTAAGGAGAAATTTCCTGACAGTGACAAAATTAACCAATGGAATGGCTTGCCTCTAGAAGTAGAGGTTTTTAAGAAGACATTGACAGTCATTTGTCTGGAATGGTATAGCATCTCCTGCTTGAGTAAGGCATTGGACTAGAAGAACTGCAAGGTTCCTTCCAATTTTGTTATTCTGTATTCTGAAAATTCAACAAAGGTAGCACTTAGCAATAGCACTTAGACTTATATACCAGTTCATGGTGCTTTACAGCCCTCTCTAAGTGGTTTACAGAGTCAACAGGCCTCATTTTACCAACCTCAGAAGGATGGAAGACAGAGTCAATCTTGAGCCAGTGAGACTCGAACTGCCGAACTGCTGGCAGTCAGCAGTCAGTAGAATTAACCTCAATACTGCATTTTAACCACTGCACCACCACAGCTCCTCCCTTCAAACTGGAATGAGATCAAAGTAAAATGTAAAGAAATAATTATAAGGGTTTAGAATTAATTGAAATTAAAAAAATGTTAAAAATTTGAATTATAAAATTTAAAATGGATTAAGGAATATTTGGAATATTATTTATTTCAAAGTACTTGAATTTAATTAAACAAATATCTTCATGGGAAAGTAGACTGTTTAACTTTCTTAAGAGGGCTAATTGGTGGATTAGGAAAGAAAATGAGTGTCAACTGAGCAAATCTGGATTTTCCCAAAGACTATACGAAGGATGATGTACAAATCTGAAAATAATATTTATTTACCAATAAAATTTATATAACTGCCCATTTTACCGATATTATTGTGGCAGCTGTAGTATCATTGACTGAATCTATTCAGAGAGATTTATTTTATTTGAAGGGAGAAGGGAAAAAGATTTACAAATACAGAATAAAAGAAAAGATAAATATAAATTTGAAGAATTTGCAATATAAATGAGCGAGACAGAAACAACAATTCAAGAAATGAAAAAAGATTTAGACAATGTGACATTACTGGATTTAAAAGAAAAAAGGATTTTGCCTGAGATGGAGAATAGCTATAGAGCAATCTAGTGAACAAAGAAAGGATAGTGTTATTGAAGCCCTAATTTTTTTTTCAGAATGAGAAGAAAACATGGATGTAGAAGTGAATAACATACACAGAATTAATAGGGGGAAAAAAAGAAAAGTTAAGACCTGTACTAAGAAATACATTGTAGATCTTATCAGGAAGAAGACAAGAAACCAGTTTCTAAAGAAACATCTTAACATTAAGCTAGGGTATCCGAATAAGAGAAAAGAATTTTGATCAGGAATAATAAATCCTTTATAAAACATCAGAAACCTTTTGTGAAGTTTTTTGCTGAAAATAATTTGATGATTTTTGGATTTGCCTATTGAAAAGGATTACCTATGGGCAGTGCTTTTTTTGTAAAACAAAAAGGTGCCGGAACTCACACACATCATACAACCCGCCTTGCCTATCCTACAAGGTTCCATCCAAAAAAGGTGCCGGAACTCCGTTCTGGGCGTTCTATGAGAAAAAAAGCCCTGACTATGGGAAAAAACCATAATGTAATGTAATCGTAGAGGATGGAATGATACTAAGTTTGTTTGTAACTGTGCTAAAGATCAAAGGTCATTTTTTAAAATATCTTTCCTTTGCCCTTTTTAAATTTTTATGCACTTTCTCTCTTTTCTTTCTTAATCTCATTTTCTGTATTTTTTCATATTTTTCTTGTGTAAAAAAGTCTACATAAATTTGCCCAATTTTCCCCAAAAATCATTTTTAGTTTTTCATTTATCACCATTTCCTGGAGTGCATTAATGCACAAGATCTAACTATGTTCAGATTTCTTATATCATTTTTCTTTTGCTTAATTTCAGAAATTTCTTTCTGTTTATTAATTCATGCTATTCACATTTACTCCTCTTATAGTCTTTCATATGCTCTGATCATCAAGAAGCAAGGCCATGGATAATGATCACTGATGCTGCTGTGGTTAGTTAAGCTTTCATATGATACTTTTAATAAGATAAAAAATAGACTAGGTTACTAATTGAGTCAGTATTTAGATGTCAATTGAGTTAATATTTAGACCAGGATGTCAATGAACACCTACTTTTCACACTATTGTACACAAGTTAGGATTTCTAAACCAGAGATGATCTTGCAAGCTAGCATATTGTTGCTTGCATCTTTTCAACAAGGAAATATATGGAAAACTAATATACATTTGGAGACACCTCATGCTGAATCATATGTAAAAATAATTTCATTAATGTTTTAATGTACTGTGTATTCATCCTTACAACTTTCTGACATAGTTCAAGCAGAAAGCGATCTATGTAAGGGCACACTGAGGTTTTGGACATAGAAGGGATTTCAATTCACCTATCTATATATGCCAGCCAATCTCATGGAATCAGGGTCATATGAAACACCTCTTTTTTTTCTATTTTAGGGCCAAATTGCTTTGCTGAGACCATGGTTATTCCAGCAGGTCGAGAAGTGAAGACAGATGAATGTACTATATGCCACTGTACGTATGAAGAAATTACTTGGAGAATTGAACGACAAGCTATGTGTACCAGACACGAATGCAAGCAAATTCAGATCTATTAATCTAGGGACTCAGGATACTTTTATAAAATATTTAAATCCACCAGATGATTTGGTGAAAAGCAGTCAACTTCAAGGGACATTTTGTTGAAGATTAAGTAGGAAGCAAATATTTTGTTTTTGACAGGAAGAAATATATATGTCAACATTTGCACTTAAAATAGTTATGCCATTGTGTTATATTTCCAAGTGAGTACTTTACAATAGACTCACAGATTGTATTATTTCTATAGTTCCATTAGTTTAAATTTAACGTTTTATATAGATACTAATTAAAGTAACAGAAATGATTGACTGTCTTCTTGCATATCTGACCATGCATAAAATAATGTTTGTTATATTATATAGACTATTCTTATGAAGAAACAATAGGCTTAGAAAAGGTAAAAAATAGATAATATTATAACCACTTAAATTTGCAAAGAGTTGTTATTGACTTCAGTAATTTTCATCTGCACAGAAATATGCACACAATATGTGCCAATATTTCTTTACTGTTGACATACACTGGCAGGAACATACAGTAATTTGAGAGTAACTGGGTTACTTCATAATCTGCTGCATAATTTTTATATTCTGTTATAAAAAAATTAGTCTCCCATCAGTAGTCTGGAAATATAAGTTGTGAATTTTCTGTGGTTAAGCATTTAATGCATATGAATAAATCATATAATTTATGTTTATTCTATTTTAATTTAGTTGAAATTACTTTTCCTGATAGGCAAATAATATCTGACAAAACATTGTAAAGTACATAACACGTGGCATTCCTACTAATATATAATAGTAATAACAATAGCACTTAGGCTTATATACTGCTTCACAGTGCTTTACAGAACTCTTTAAGTGGTTTACAGATTCAGCATATTGCCCTCAACAATCTGGGCCTTCATTTTACTGACCTTGGAAGGATGGAAGGCTGAGTCAACCTTGAGCCAGTGAGAATCAAACTGCTGAACTGCTGGCAGCCAGCAGTCAGCAGAATTATCCTACAATATTGCATTCTAACCACTGCGCCACCATGGCTCTTTATAAATTATTTGTGAAAAGACAGATTGTCAATCATGTTCAAGCCAAGTGCTCTCATGACATCATTTTCAAGAATCCAAGACATAGAACAAAAAATATTACAGTTCTTATGTTAGAAAATTACTAAATGCTGGGAAATCCTGGCAACTCTTGCTCTATAAAAATGGCCTTTTTTAAATAAACCCCAATTAAGAAGAATTTTTAAGCGTTTAATTAATTCAGGCATCTTTCCCAAATATCTCAAAATAATTTACTGTTATTAAAACCATTAAACTTGTAAAGATTAGTATTTCTTTTCAATTTAAAGGCTAAAGAATTGATATAATTCCAGTGAGAAATAGCATTTTTCAAATATACCTCAGCTCTTGACAAAAAAGTGGAAAAGATTTGTTTTTTGTTTGCTTATTAATTAGCTTCCTCATAATTGTTTCATAAATAAATTTACATTCAGTATTTTGAATATTTTTGAAAATACTAAGGTGTTTATTGCATTTTTATGATGAAACAATGATACAAATTTTTCAAACAACTTATCTTACAAATTCCAACATTATGTTAAAAGAATGCAATAATAGCAACAGATAATTTTTCTATTACCTTCCTGAGGGGGAGAATCATCTTAAATTCAACATTTTCTTCCTCTTAAGTAAATATAAGATTATTAGCATGGTCAATTTACAGGATTTGGTCATTTTCACTAGAAGACACAGCTAATATAATATTGATCCAATATCAACTCCCTAATATAATAATAACAGAGTTATTCTTGGACCTTGTAGGTCTTCTAGTCCACCCCCCTGCTCAAGGAAGAGACCCTATACCATTCTAGACATGTGGCCATCCAGTCTTTTCTTAATTAAAAGCTTCCAATAATGGACCAACCACAAATTCTAAAGGCAACCTATTTCATTGGTTAACTGTTCTCACTGTTAAGAAATTTCTTCTTAGTTCTGGATTGCTTCTCTCCTTGATTAGTTTCCATACATTGTTTCTTGTCTTTCCTTCTGGTGCTTTGGAAAATAGGTTGACCCCTTCTTCTTTGTGGCAGTCCCTCAAATATTAGAACACTGCTTTCATGTCACCCTTAGTCCTTCTTTTCACTAGACTAGAAATACCCAATTCCTGCAACTGTTCTTCGTATGTTTTAGCCTCCAGCCCCATAATCATCTTTTTTGCTCTTACCTGCACTCTCTCCAGAGTCTCAACATATTTTTTATAATATGGTGACCAAAACTGAATGCAGTATTCCAAGTGTGAATACTAAGGCTTTATAAAGTGGTACTAATAGTTCACGTGATCTTGATTATTTTGCTCTATTAATGCAGGATTGCATTGGCTTTTTTGGCTGCCGCCACACACTGCTGGTTCATATTTAAGTGATTGCCCACTAGCACTCCAAGATCCCTCTCACAGTTGCTGGTATTGAGCCAGGTTTCACCTAATCTGTACTTGTACAGTTGGTTTTTCTTGCCTAAGTGTAAAGCCTTACTTTTCTCTACATTGTATTTTATTTTGTTAGATACAGCCCAATGTTCAAGTCTGTCAAGATCCATCTGGATATTGAGACTATCTTCTGGGGTGCGGCTATTCCTACCAGTTTAGTGTCATCTGCAAATTTGATGAGGATAGATAGATGATAGGTAGGTAGGTAGGTAGGTAGGTAGGTAGGTAGGTAGATAGATAGATAGATAGATAGATAGATAGATAGATAGATAGATAGATAGATAGATAGATAGATAGATAGATAGATAGATAGATAGATAGATAGATAGATAATAAATTGATCAATTCTGTTTATCTTTTAAGTAAACTTTTTAAATGACAACTTGCCAAACAGAAGAAAATGAGGCATTGCTTCACCCTTCTCTTCTGATTTTTCACTTCCCTGATGAAGAAAAGATATTAATAAGAATCTGTGATAGACTAAGCATTGCCCAGTCAACTGCATTACTACTGCAGATGTGGACAAAAACCATTTTAATATTCATCCATTAAAAAAAAACCTCTGCTAAAATCTAGCAAAATTGACATCTTGACCTAGAACTTCTATTTTGAGAGGAGGGATTTTCTCAGCTTACTTCTGCTAGTATACCCTGAATAATGCCTGATTCCTATGGATTTCAGAGTCTATTTGGCACCTTCTCTAACCAGGAGCCCAGGAGCACTTAGTTGAGTTCTTTTCACACATTTACAGAAGTTCTCCTTACCCAAGCAGAGTTTTGCTCTGCTCTTTGAATGTTTTCTTGACTTCAAGTTATACCTTCCCTCATCTCTGGTTCCAGAGAAGTCCAACTTTGCTTTTACAATAGTTCTCCTGCACAAGCTTTCTGCTTCTGAAAACTAGCTTACCAAAACCATTTGGTTGGTTCCAGTTTCCAACTTGCTTAATCTTTCAACAGCATATTTTTCTTTGTCTTTTTTATCCTCCTTCTAGATTAATTACTTAGGTGATACTTTCATATATCACCTTCCCTTTCTCTTTTTTTGTCTCCAGACAAATCAGGTTTTTTTTTCCCCTATGAGGAAGGTGGGGCTGAGAAGAACCTGCTGGGTATCCCCAAGCAAGTTTCTTCTTCCCATTCCCTCATCTCAAGGATTGTGTTTTATAGTTGATATGTACTTTCCTGTCCATCTGCTCAAATATGGAATAAGGATGGGCTGCCTAGTTCAATATTGGACAGGAAAGCGCTACTGTGTCTTGCCTATCTGAGGGAATGGGAGGCTGTCTATTCATTATAGACCTTATAAAATGAATGTTCTCTAAGATTACTACATTGCAATCTGTCTGAAAGCAATCCTTTTGTGCCTAGAACAAAGATTTCAGGAAAGTATACTGTACTGTATATTAATGGAGGCTTTCACGATTATGAGTTTCCAGGCTAAGAGCCATAGTCTAATTATTGGATATCCTGATGTATTCACCAGCAACTATGACTGGCATCTTCAAAGGTGAAAGTTGTTTGCTTTATGGTGCGCTTCTTGGTAGTTCAGAGGCCTCTTAGTCCATATGCTCATCACCATTATATTCAAGGAAGGTTGGAGCTCTCATGCCACATGATATGTTCCTGTCACAGATTGAACCTCAAAGTTAAGCATACATTTGCTTTTTACTGCTAACATTTTAGATGGAACAACATCATAATGCAGATACTAAATGCAATTTCATTATTAATATCTTCATATAAATCTACACTGTCAAGAAAAATATCATGAATTGCTCTGGATCCCAAACCTCATTAATAAACAACTAGAAGAATAAACTTAAAGAAATCATTAAGAAAGAATGTTGAAGAAGAGACTGCCAAAAATGGGGGGGGGGGGAGAACCAAAGGAAAGCAAACTGGATGTCAAAACAAACTCTGGATATTGCCAAGAAGAGAAAAAAAGTCAAAGGCAAGAAAGACAAAATCTCAGAAAGGAACTAAAGAGTTCCTTAAGAGTTTCAGGGCTGTTAGAAGTGACAGAATGTAGAATTAGAGCAATATCTGCAAATACACTGAGATAGAAAAATACAAAGAAACCTTTTCAAAGGATTTCTGAAGTCAAAATGAAGATCCAACCATGGACTACCATGCTAAATGACACTAGTGGACTGATTCGTGGGGGTATTCATAACAATTTAGCATTGCTGGAAAATTGGTCAAAAATGTGGAAACTGCAATTCAGTGTTTTTAAACGTAAGATCATGCACTTAAGGAAAAAGAAACATCTGTCAGAGTACAGTATTGGGACTATAGTGTTAAACAGTACAACAGAAGAAAAGGATTTAGGTGTACACTCACAGCAGATGAATGCAAAGTGAGAAAACAGTGTGGCCAGGCGGCTGTGGAAAATAAACAAAATTCTGGGATGAATCACTAGAAGGATAACCAGCAAGAAAAAGGAGATCCTAATCCTGCTATATAGGGCTTCAGTCAGATTCCATTTGGAATACTGTGTCCAATTCTGGACACCTCACTTAAAAAAAGATATTGATAAGATTGAGCGAGTCCAGAGATGGGCAACAAAAATGGTGGAAAGTCTGACAGACAAAACATATCAGGACAGAGGAACTGAATATGTGCAGGACAGAAGGGAAAACTTTAAATATATTAAGGGTGTGAATAAGATTTTAGAAGGCAGTATTTTCAATATTAAGCAAAAGTCAAGAACATGGGGGCATAACTTCAAACTGGCAGGTGGGAAGTTCAAAAGCAATGTTAGAAACTATTAAATCAAGAAAGAGTAGTAGAAATTTGGAACCACCTTCCAACGGAGGTAGTGGGTTAATCATCAGTAGCTTGAGTTTAAACATGCTTAGGATAAACACATGTCCATCATCTTGACAATTTTTTTAAAAAATAAAATGATTAAAATGTAATAAATACATAAAAAGGGCATTAGAAGAACATGTGAAAGACAGTGAAAAAGATGCACTGAAGTCAATATACCAAGAAGGTTTACTGAATACTGGAGAGACGAAATGGCCTACAAGAAGGACTAAATGAAGAGCAGAAAAGAGACATTGGGAAGGTAAAATATTACATGGCCACTATATTAAAAGAAATAACAGATAAAGCAGATACTAACAAGACCTGGCAATATCTAAGCAGAAAAGTTGAAGATAGAGACAGAAGGGATAATTCTGGCTACACAAAACCAAGCCTTAAGAATAAATGCATACAAAGCCAGCATTCAGAAGACAGCAACAGATAGCAAGTGTCACCTCTGCAAGCATCTGAAAAAACAGTGGATCACTTGGTTAGCTGCTGCAAGAAGATTGCACAGACTAACTACTAACAACAGAATGATAAAGTAGCAATAATACTTCATTGGAAGATCTGTAAGAAATGGTAGGACTATAAAATAGAGAAAATAATAGAAAATGAAGAATAGAATAGAGCTGGAAGGGACCTTGGAGGTCTTCTAGTCCAGTCCCCTGCTCAAGCAAGAGAACCTATACCATTTCAGAAAGTGACTGTCTAGTCTCTTCTTAAAAACTCCAGTGATGGAGCACCCACGATGTCTGAAGGCAAGCTGTTTCATTGGTTAATTGTCCTCACTCTTAAGAAGCTTCTCCTTTAATTCCAGGTTGCTTCTCTCTTTGACCAGTTTCCAACCATTGTTTCCTCTTGTGCCTTCTGGTGCTTTGGAGAAAAATTTGACACCCTCTTCTTCTTTCTGGCAGCCCCTCAAATACTGGAATACTGCTATCATGTCACCCCTATTTCTTCTTTTCTTTAGACTAGCCAACCACAATTACTGCAGCTGTTCTTCATATGTTTTAGTCTCCAGGCTTCCGATCATCTTAGTTGCTCTTCTCTGAATTTTTTCCAAAATCTCAACACCTTTTTTTGTGGTATGGTGACCAAAATTGGTTGCAGTATTCCAGGTGTGGTCTTACTAGGGTTTTATAAAGCGGTACTAATACTTCGCGTGAACTTGATTCTATGCCTCTGTTTATACAACCCAGGATTGTATTAGCTTTTTTGGCGGCTGCTGCATACTGCTGACTCATATTCAAGTGATCATCCACTAGGACTCCAAGATCCCTCTCACAGTTACTGTTTTTGAGCCAGGTCTCACCTAATCTGTATTTATACCTTTGATTTTTCCTGTCTAAATGTAAAACTTTGCTTTTCTCCACATTAAAGTTCATTTTGTTGGATAGGGCCCATTGTTCAAGTGTGTCAAGATCTTTTTGGATACTGAGCTTGTCTTCTGGGGTGTTGGCTATTCCTGCCAGTTTAGTGTCATCTGCAAATTTGATGAGTTCCCCATCTATTCCCTCATCTAAGTCATTTATAAAGATATTGAAGAGTACTGGGCCTAAGACAGAACCTTGTGGTACCCCACTGCTTGCTTCTCTCCATGTGGATGTAGTACCATTGAGGACTACTCGTTGAGTATGGTTTGTCAGCCAGCTACAAATCCATCTGGTGGTGATATAATCGATTCTGCCTCTTTCTAGCTTACCAAGAAGTAGATTGTGGTCTACTTTGTCAAATGCCTTACTGAAATCTAACTATACTACGTCAACGGCATTTTGCTGGTCTACTAATTTGGTCACTTTATCTAAGAATGAAATAAGATGGTTTGGCATGGTCTGTTTTTAACAAACCCGTGATGGCTACTAGTTATAACTTTGTTTGCTTCTAGTTGTTCGCAGATCTGTTTTTTGATTATCTTTTCCGGGATCTTCCCAGGTATTGATGTTACACTGATTGGTCTGTACTTTCCTGGGTTTGGTTTTTTTCCCCTTTCTTGAAGATGGGAACCACATCAGCCCTTTTCCAATCCTCAGGTACTTCCCCGGTACTCCAGGATTTGCTTATTTTAATTTTTGTTTCTAGTTTGTCTTTTGCAGTAGTTTTTTTGGTATGTTAGCTATAATTTCTTTTTGTATGAAGACTGATGCAAAGAATGAGTTAAACAGCTCTGCTTTCTCCCTACTGCCTGTTATCTCCTTGCCATCTTCTTAGTGGACCTACAGTTTCCTTGACTTTTTTCTTGTTATTAATATATTGAAAAAAACTTTTTTTTATTGTCCTTGATTTCTGTTGCAAGTCTTTGTTCATTCTGAGTCTTTGCTTTCTGACATCATCTTTGCATGTTCTGGCTGTCTGCTGATAATCAGCCTTAGTTATGTGTTCCTCTTTCCATTTTTTTGACTTTCAGTTTGTCTGAGAGATCTTTGTGCAGCCATGCTGGTTTCTTCTTGAATTTCTTGTTTTTCTTTTTCAGTGGTATTGTGCTGGACTGGGCTTTTATGATTGCATTTTTCAGCGTTTCCCACACTTCTTGAGTTGTTTTCCCCTTTAGGATTTTCATCAGTGGAATCTTTCCTAGGTTCTCCCTGAGTTTGTTAAAATCAGCTCCTTTGAAGTTTAAGACACTGGTTGGATTATTTTCTATTGTTTGTGTATGCATTATATTGAATTCCAGTATGACATGGTCACTTTTGCCCAGGGTTCTGGTAACTTCAACTCCCTTTATCATTCTTCCCTATTAGGAAGAATTAGGTCCAATATAGCTTTACTTCTAGTTCCGTCCTCCACCTTTTGGATGACAAAGTTGTTGGCTAGGTTGGTTAGGAATCTGTTTAATCTCCCACTTGCTGCAGAGTTTATCTCCCAGTTGATATCTGGATAGTTGAAGTCTCCCATTACTACTGTAGTATGCTTCCTACATAATTTGTTAACTGGTTGGCAAAGAGTCCATCTATTTCTTCTGATTGGTTGGGTGGCCTGTAATACACACCTATGGCAATGTCACTTTTTCCCCCTTATACAATCTAAAGTGCTGTGAGACATTAGAATTCTAACAGACAGGCACCTCCCACATAACATGCCAGACTTAACAACTATTGATAAAAAAGAGAAAAAAAGCCTGGATAATAGACATGGGCAGTACCTGTAGACAGCAGAATAGAAGAAAAGGAACTGGAGAAGGTAACAAAATATAAAGACCTGTAAGTAGAAATAGAATGACTGTGGCAAAAGAAAGCAAAGGTGCTACTGATTATAATAAGAACTTTAGATGCAATCCCAAAACAACTGGAGCAGCATTTGAACACTATCAGCATTTACAAATTCACCATCAGTCAATTGCAAAAGGCAGCTCTACTTGGAACAGCTTACCTCCTGTAATGATACCACAAAACATCAACAGCTGCCTATCCCAGATCCTTGGAAAGGACTCAATAGGTGGATAAAAATGCCAAATCCAGTTTGAACAGCTAGCTAATGTAGGTAAGGCCAATATTTTTGCCAACTTTTGTGATGGAATTGTTGAGGCTTAAGAATCAAAATATAGAAGCTTAAAAGTCCCATATGCCCATAAATCCCTCCAAATAAGAAAATAGATCTAATATTTAATTGGTTATGGTCTCTTAAGTCAGGGAATAGATGCTTTAAGGTATTACAAGATTTAAGGTGCCTTTTTATTCATTAAATCTTCTCAGAACTCAAAATGGAACAACAAAAAAGCAAACATATTCATCCCTGACGGGGAAGCTCATCATGGCCAGAACGGCCTGCCAATTCTTAATGGGCACCCGCCTTTGGCTGCAGCTAACAACCCCCTTGGCCTCCACCAAGCTAACTGCCATCATGGACTCCTGGGTGGAGCTTTGGCGAACTTGTTCATTATAGTGGGTATTCTGTTCTTGCAAAGAAGACATCGAGACGAGGCTGGTTCACAACAAAGATCTCTTTATTGAAACCCAATCACAGAACAGAAGCAAGAACACAATGGCCACTGGCCTTTTATATCCCCTTGCAAGGGGATGCACATCCAATCATTGCAGGTCATTCTCCCACCTCGAGCATGTGCGCAGGAGACAGGAGACAGCCTGTCTGGGTCCCGGGCAGACACGTGGTCTGTCCGGGTCTCTGCAGCCTTCCTGCAGCCTTCCTGAGCCTTGCTGAATGATTCAGCAAGGCCCAGGACATAACACCCCTCCCCTCTTGGATTAAACAATAATACGCATATTGTTTAACACTTTGCACACAAACACATCATGGCAGGCCGGTTGGCACGTTATACATTCAACCTTTACTCCATTTCAACCCATTACCTTCAGTTCCCTGTTATCCACATGGACTTTCACTTTTTTACAATATTAACATCGCAGCACTACAATTGTCTTTTTCCTCAGATGGCGAGGACTAGTAAACCTCCTGTATAGTAAACAGGGACCTTACATATTCCTTTAAATGCTTAGGAGGACCCTTAACCCGCTCTGATCTCCATGGAGCCAGGTTAGGTGCAGGTGTAGTTGTAGGTGTAGGATTAGGAATAGGTGCCTGGAGTGCCTGCTCCCGATTTGCGCAAAACAAACCAGTACTTTGTCTCCCAGAAGACTCAGGGGTTCCCCCTGACTGCTGACTGGCTGGATCCACCAAACCCAAACCAGAGTTCCTTGGTGGGGTTGAGTTCCCCGAGTCCCTTGGTGGGGTGGAGTTCCCCAAAATTCCATTGGAGTCCTCTTGGGAGCACTGTCCCTCGAGCCCAAGACCAGCAGCAGGAGTACTCTGAGTAGCCAATTTACGGCCATTTGCCCCTAGCCAGGGACCTCTACCAGAGTCAGGAGCCGCCTCCATGGCAAGACCCCTACCTGGAACATGTGGAGGAACATTTGGATAAACGCCCTCGTGGAGAAACTGTGGTCCACAATCGTAATTGGGGTCCCCCTCCCCCCCGAGAGCAGAGCCAGGAGCGGACACATGGCCAGGACGTCTCCAGCGCAATTGGTCAATGTGGCGTCTAAGCACACAACCATCCTCCAAGGCCACTTCGTAGGACAGTGGCCCAGAGACTTTGCATACCACAGCAGTTACCCAGTGATGTCCATGCCCGTAGTTTCTGGCCCATACTGGATCACCCACTTGGAGTCTCCTAGGTGCCCGCGGTTGTGACACCTGTGAAGCCACCCTGTCTGGGTGCAACCTGTCCAGCTTAGTAATGAGTGCGACCCCAGCGTACTTCAGCTGGGCTCTTTCCTGTAGCTGTGCAAGGTGTGGTGTGGTGTGCAAGGAGAAAATCGGCTAACCTGTGATTCCAGGGTCCTCGAGTGATTCTCTTTAATGCCTCCTTGGTGGTACGCACCATGCGTTCAGCCTGACCATTAGTGGCAGGGTGAAATGGAGCAGATGTAGCATGCCGGATCATGTTGGCTTGAAGAAAAGTCTGAAACTCAGAAGAGGTAAATTGGGGACCATTGTCTGAGACAAGGACATCAGGAAGACCATGGAAAGCGAAGATTCCTCTTAGCATCTGGATGGTCCTGGCAGTAGTAGTGGAGGATACAGGAACGGCCTCTAGCCACCTCTAGCTATCCACGAGGAGAAGGAAGAATTGCCCCTGAAAGGGCCCAGCATAGTCAATGTGTACGCGTGACCATGGAGTGAGTGTCTCCTCCCATCTATGTACAGGGGCCTGGGGCATCTCAGGTCGTGACTGTTGGCACACTTGGCACCCCTGAACCTGGGCCTCGATGTCCTTATCGAGTCCAGGCCACCAAAGATGGCTACGCGCAAGCGCCTTCATCCTCACAATTCCTGGATGTCCCTCATGCAGAGAGAGCAAGACTCTAGTCCTCAATGAGGCCGGGATGACTACCCTGCTACCCCACAGGATACATCCTTTGAAAGTGGAAAATTCATGTTTCCTACGCCAAAAACTTTGGAATTCTGTACCAGGACATGTGTCAGGCCATCCTGACAACACCCATGTCAGCACGCGTGTAAGCGTGTGATCGGTGGCAGTTTCAGCAGCCACATCCCTAGCATTGAGGGGAGATTCAGGCAATTCCTGAATGGAGAGAATGTGTACAGCAGGAGCAGGGTCTGCCTCTATTTGCTTCAGAGGTAACCTACTAAGGCCATCAGCGTGGCCCATCTCTGTCCCTGGTTTGTGAACCAGGGTGTAGTCGTAAGCTGACAAGAAAATTGACCATGATTCAGCAAGGCCCAGGACATAACAGTGGGCTTTGCAGCTTTTGCGTATACAGTGAAGTACGTCTTGAGGAGCATTGCGCAGGAATAAGACGCTCTGGAGGTCTCCTTCTCCTTCCAAATCTGGGTTCTGAGACCAAAATAACAGTAGTGGCAGGAAGGAAACAAAACATTTGGGACTCTGTGGGTCTCATACTCCCGACTGTGGGGCTAACTGCTGTGATGTGTACAGGGTTTTTTTTTAATTACTGGTTTGGCTCATGGAATTAGTTTTGTTGGAGGGAAGGGAAAACCCTGTTTGGGATTGAAAAGGATGTGATGGGATGGAGCAAGGAAGAGGACAAACACACTGTCTCCCAAGAAAAGAAAAAAAATCCCTTTCTGAAACAGGTAAATTGTAGGATCTAAATTTACCGGCCTGCAAAATCCCTGGGTTTCTTTTTCTTTTTTTCAGAGCACTCTGAATCAGTTCTAACATCTTGGAGTTTTTGAGAACTTGGGCAGAAGCATCCACTTTAAGGCAACATGGGATTTTTGGCGATAGTAAGATGGGGTGGGAGAGCATGGGCAGTCCTTGCCTGTTTTAATACGGATGGGTAGATCTCTCAGAAAAGCTGTGGAGGAGGGGGGTAGAGGAATAAGGAGCACTCTTGTTTTCTTAAGAGACCCCCTTAAATCACCTCGCTTGACGTGCTGGTGTTTGCTGCTGAACAGGTTCCCAAACTGAGCAGATGTTTGTATGAACACTAGATCCTCGAGGCAGCATTTTGCATACTAAGCTTGCCCGATGCTGGAGAGTGAATTTACAGTTCTTTTAAAATAAAGTTTGGAGTGAGGATGAGCATAAAGCTTTTTGAGCCACCCCACAAAGTTAGGAATTTTGGTGCTAACAGAGACAGCCTGGGTTTTCACAAAAAAGAAAACTTTTCCACTCTCCCACCCAATCACAAGGGTACAATGGCCCTTAGTTCTGAGTAACATAGTGTGTTTTAAAGCAGGCACATTCTTTGCCCAACTCATCACAATGTACAGTTTTTCTTCTTTTAATTCTAGCCCAATTGCTCTTTAAAGAGAGAGACAGGACAATGGCCAAGTCCACCAGCTTTTGTTGGCCTTTTGATCAGCATTTTGTTTTAAAAAAAGTGTAAAAGTTTGATGTTCTGTGTTCTTTTCTTTCAAAAGGACCCTGTTTGATGACTTGAGGTTGCAATCATGTTATGTTTTATAATTCATCTCCAGGTTTTGCTGCTAAGGAGAAGGGAAATGAAAGAGTCAAGCCTCAGAGAGGATGGTTTGGGAAGGAGTTTTTCAATAAATTCCTTCTGTGTTTGATACCCGTCCTCCTCCCCCCCTCCCCATTAGTGCTATGCTTTGTCTTGCAGTTAATCAGCTCCAGTTGAAGGTATCTTTCTAAAGCAGGGATCACTCAAAAGCTAGGACCTCAAGGAGGTTGATTTAACTTGCTTTACAGGAGAAGCTAAACAGATAAATGTTCTGGAGGGGGGGGGAAACCTACTTATTCTCAACCAGAACAGCTGGACCTTTACATTCCCCATTCTGGGACAGGGAAAGAAACCCCACAGTTGTGCTTCTGGGATTAGTGGGATGTTTTACCCATCCAGCTTATCTGGCTAAAATAAATAAATATCTTCCCATAGCCAAAAACAAAAAAAGAAAAAAACAACCTAAGCTCAACCCATTTAGCATGGTTTTCCTGTTATTAGACCCCCTCCATTGGTATTGCCAAGGTTGAAAGAATCCTGTACTGCTAAGTATGTCTTTTTAAGCTTTCTCTTTGTTCAAAGGTATTTTAAAGATGAGATTTCTGCTTTTTGTTAAGTTTTGAGTTACTGGTTTTATTTCTTTTTTTGTATAGTTTTTTTTTTCTGGAACCCATACACAAAACAAATTGGAAATGTTGACTTTATGAAATGATATGGAGTATTGACTGGGGAAAAGCAACCAGAAAGGATTAATTAAATCCAGAAGCTGTTTAACTTAGATGAAGAGTGAATATCTGCTTTTGACCAATTTCTCTGCCAGTTGGTGTGGTTTAGTTGTAACTCTCCCAATAGCTCTATTAGTGAACAAATGTTTATTAAAATCTCATTGTCAGCATATGAATGGGAGAGAGGACTACAATAGAAAATAATTTAAGAAAGCCTTCTCATTATGCCAGATGCTGTTGTGGATTACATCTCCCATCATCCCTGGGCAACAGGGATCTAGGACAAATTGGGGAAGGGTATTTGGGGAGACTGGTTTAAACTACGTATTTCCATTTTTAGAAATACTTCAGGGATTGTGTGATAGTCTCCCACCTCTGTCTTTTGATGAAATTTTGTTTGTGATTTTTTTTCTTCAGCTTGGTCCATGTTTTGCACCCGTGGTTGTCACAAGTTCTTAATGTACATATTCATGCAAAGGCATTTCTTTCTACTTGAAAAAAGAAGCATAGGTCACATTCTTTATAGTACCTTAAAGGGGGGTGGGAAAGAGGTTCAGTACACATGACTTGGTTCACTTATGGGGCTAAGCTTGGGTTTGTTTAACCATAGTTTGTTGAATAAATCACTGTCTGAGTTCAAAAAAAAAAAAACCATGACAGGAGTTCTGAGAGTTGAACACACTGTGCTTTGAAACTAAGTACAGGATTTCAGTTATGCCTCTTTTTTTCTTGAGAATGTTTGGGGGAAAGGTTATAGCATCCTTTATTTAAGACAGTATTCCAAAGACTAACAGTAGATATATAGAGAAAGTGCTTTTTGCTATATATATTGTACACATGACTAAAATTCATATTAAGAATTTGGAAGCTTAAATTTGTAGTAAGTAAATAGATATATATCTACAGCAATCCTCACTTACCGACCACTTCTTTAGTGACCATTCAAAGTTACAATGGTACTAAAAAAGGAAACTTACAACCAGTTTTCAAAGTTGCATCCATTGCAGCATTCCTAGAGTCACATGATTATCATGTCACAGACAGCCTTTGATAAGCAAACTCAATGGGATATTAGGCAGGAAGTCACTATTCACAGTCATGTGACATTGTGCTTAATGGCCCACAGTGATTTGTTTAATGACTAATCAGAACTGATCATAACCTAACATGTTCACATGATGTTCACCTAATTAAACAACCCACCACTTAGCAATTGAGTTGTTACTCCCAATTGTGGTTGGCCAGAACTAACCTTATTTCCATTCAGCCTTATAAACAGCAATTTTCACAGGTCTGTTCTAAATTACTTGTAAATTCAATGTTATTTCCATATTTGGTGGAATGATGTGCATGATTTTTGAATAGTAATAGCAATAGCAATTAAATTTATTGTCTGCAGGCATGCAGGCAGGCATGCAGAAACAGGGCTCTCCTGAATAACCTATTTAAAAGCTTTAAAAAAAACCTAAACATACATAGAATTGCACCCACAGAGGAAAAAAAGTGAATGGAGGAAAAGATGGCACTGGAAGAGAAAAGAAAACTTGGAATTAAAACATTTATTTGGATGCAAAGTTTATTCTGGTGAACCCTGGTGAGTTCTGGTCTACAGCTTCCTTTGTTTCTGCTGAACAGTCAGCATAGCATCTTACCATGGAGGTAGTTTCTCTATATAGACAGTACTGTTTTTCTTCAATATTGATTGCATAATTCTTTTACCATTAATAGTGCATAATTACACAGACATAACAGCAAAATGAATTAGATCTATTTGCACAAGTGTTCTCCCCCCCCAATGAATTAGGTACAGATCTGTTTTTTCTTTTTTTCTTTTTTCTCTCTGCATATTTATAAGGATTACAGTCTTTCTTAACTAAATAATCATGAATGAATTGAATATGATTTTTTGTATTTTTTGTATATGTAGTGGGGCTCGCCGAAAGAGGGAAGTAGGAAGCTCGGACAGCTGCTGCCGGTTTGGACACGGCGGGCATGGATCGGGCGGAAGGGAAGTAGAAAGGGAAGAGTGGTGGTTGTTGTTATCGGGGAGAGACCAGGTGAAGCCGAAGAGGAGTTTGGGGTTTTGTGTGATTCTTTTCCTCTGAAATAGAGGGAAGGAGAGAGAGAGAGAGAAAGCAGAGTTTTATTGCTTTCCTTTCGCAGGGGGATATCCCGAGCAAAGGGAAGAGTGAGAGTGAGAAGAGGGAAAGTTTGGTGGGGTTTTAAATTCAGGTTTTAACTAGAAAGAAGGGGGGATTTGGCATAGAGAGACCTGGGACTATGAGTGCTGACAGAAGAGAAGGAGAGGCTGGTCGCTACTGCTTCGGAGACCAGCGGCCATCCGAACTTTGATCATTATCACCTGTGCAAGCTGTAGACATTGTGGGGAGCTGCCCTTGCGGGGCGAGCTGTTGCTGTGGAGCGCTGACTATCTTCGCTCGTGCTTTCCGTTGCTGCCCGGAGCTGGAGGGCCTCCCCCCCTTTTTCCCAAGCGGCTGCTACAAGCCATTGACTATTATTGTCACGACTGGTAGGGGGTTGATAAACACTGTCACACACTGACTGCCGTGGCTAGGGGTTGGTCATCTTTGTTCCTGTAAACCCCTTTGATGATGAGAACCTGCCACCCCTTCACTCCGTGTGAGTTCCTGCTAAAAAGGACATTCTATCAACGCGTTGAGAGCGTGGCTGCTGAGCATAACTGAAGGGGCAGAGCGGTGGAGTGGAATTAATTCCAGAGGTAGTCTCCACACGGGTTTTACAGCAGGCAAAAGGGCGGATGTTGGTTGGGGTCTGGAATATCACGAGCCTCCCTATACGGCTGAGGGATCAGATGTTGTTGGGACAAGTGAGCCCAGCTACCCCGATTGGGTCTCTGGATGATAGGGGAAAGACTGAGGGGGAAGTTTCGATGGATCAGTTCTATCCCAAGAATACACAGCTTTCTCCTGAGTGGCAGGAGAGGGTGAGAGATCAGCTGTGGAAGTGGAAACATCTATTTTCGAGAGATGATTTTGATGTGGGCTGTGCTAGGAGTGCCCAGCATGTAATCTGACAGAAGGAGGATAAGCCCTTCAGGGAGAGATCTCGGCAGATTCCCTTAAGCGATCTGGATGACCTTAGAGAGCATCTAGCAGAGCTGAAAAAGACTGGGGTCATTAGGGAATCTCAAAGTCCTTATGCTTCCTCTATAGTGGTGGTCCGGAAGAAGAATGGGTCCCTGAGAATGTGTATAGACTACCGCACTCTTAACTGGAGGACTATCCCCGATCAGTATACAACTCCTCGGATAGAGGATGCTCTGCAGTGTTTGTCAGGGGTGAAGTGGTTTAGTGTACTGGATTTAAGGAGTGGCTACCATGCACCCAGAGGATAGGGAGAAAACTGCTTTCATCTGCCCATTGGGGTTTTACGAGTTTAATCGAATGCCTCAAGGGCTGTCAGGGGCTCCAGCAACTTTTCAAAGGCTCATGGAATGGACAGTGGGGGATATGAACCTGATAGAGGTGTTGGTCTACTTAGATGATATTATTGTCTTTGGCGAGACCCTTGAATAGCATGAGGAGCATTTGGAGAAGGTATTGACAAGGCTCCATGAGGAAGGGCTGAAATTGTCACTGGACAAATGCCAATTTTACCAACCATCTGTCACTTATTTAGTTCATGTTGTCTCGGCCAAAGGGGTGGCAATGGACCCCGCCAAGCTTGAGGCAGTTGTTTCTTGGCCCAGGCCCCAAAATGTAGCTGAATTGCGATCATTTTTGGGATTTTGTTCATACTATCGGAGGTTTGTGGAAGGATTTGCAAAGATAGCTTGCCCGCTCAATGAGTTGTTAAAGAATGAAGAAGTAGAGGAAGTGATGGGTTGTTTGAATCCGGTCCATCAAACTAAGGGACCCAGGAAGTCTTGGGAGTCTATTCAGGCAGAATGGACTGAATGATGTGAGCAACCTTTTGACCAGTTGAAGTGGAGGCTTACGAACACCCCAGTCCTGGCTTAATCAGACCCTAATCGACCATATGAATTACATGTGGACACTAGTCGGGATGGCCTTGGGGGGGGTGTTATATCAGGAACATGATCAACAGCTGAAGCCCATTGCATACATCAGCAGGGGTTTAACTCCAGTGGAAAATAATTATCAGACTCATAATTTGGAATTTTTGGCACTCAAGTGGGTGGTTGTGGATAAGTTGAAGGATTATCTGTATGGGGCAGAGTCTGAGGTTAAGACAGATAATAATCCACTCACGTATTTGCTCACAACCGCTAAACCTGAAGCTACGGGGCATCGATGGTTGGCCGCCCTTTCTGGATTTAGGTTCAGTTTGAAATACTGCCCAGGTGTGAGGAACACGGATGCAGATGCTTTGTCAAGGAGACCCCATGATTCAGGGGCATATGTCGGAGAGTGGATACAATTGACCGCTGATGGCATCCAAGCGCTGTACCGAGCAGTTGAGCACCGAGCTAGGGGAGCAATTGGGGCTGAATCGCTGGGGGTTACTATTGCAGGTATTCCCAAATTATATTGTAATCCTATTCAGGTCAGAGGGGAGGGGAGGTTTGTTCTGACTAAGAAAGATCTGAGGAGGGACCAGGCAGAAGATCCCCTCTTTGGCCTGGTTGAAAGAGCTCTGAGAGTGGCCAGCAGGAGGTTTTACTTGCCGATTTGTTGAGAGGAACCTGAGTGTTGTACAAGGAGTAGGATCGCTTACAGCTTCGCAATAGAGTGGTTTATTGGAAGGGCCCTTCGGATGGGCCTGAAGAAAGGTGGCAACTCTTGCTTCTGGAGAAACACAGAGAAGCAGTGTTGATTGTGCTACATGACGAGCATGGGCATCTGGGGCCAGAAAAGACTTTTAAGTTAGTAATGGATCGATTCTATTGGCCCTGTATGAAGACTGAAGTTGGGGATTATTGTAGATCCTGTCTGTGTTGCGTTCAGAGGAAAACCTACCTTCAAGGACTGCACTAATGGACCATTTGCAAAGTTATGGGCCCTTGGATTTGGTTTGCATTGACTTTCTTTGCCTGGAACTGGATGTAAGTAGGCGAGGAAATGTATTGGTCATGACTGGTCATTTTATCCATTATGCCCAGGCTTTACCGACAAAAGATCAGCACGCTGTTACGGTAGCCAAAGTACTGGTGGAGTAGTTCTTTGTACATTATGGGCTACCTCAGCGCATATACTCCGACCAAGGGAGAGACTTTGAAAGTAGGTTTGTTAAGCAACTATTGAGCTTACTGGGCATTCGGAAGTCACGTACCACCCCTTATCATCCACAAGGAGATCCGCAGCCCGAGAGGTTTAATCGTACTCTTTTGGATATGTTGGGGACACTCACTGAAGAACAGAAACAACATTAGATGCAACATATTTCTACCATCGTGCATGTGTATAATAGCACGAGGAATGACGCCACTGGGTATTCCCCGTATCGGTTGATGTTTGGTAGGGAAGCCTGCCTGCCTGTAGACATAGTCTTTGGCACCTCAATGGATGAGACTTCAGTTAGGTCATGTCGTAATTATGTAGATAGATTGAGGAATAATCTGAAGGGGGTTACGAAAAGGCCTGAGTGGCCGCAGGGGTTTGAGAACAACGGAATAAGAGGAACTATGATTTGAAAGTGAGAGTTCAGGATTTGCAGTCTGGTGATCGGGTGCTATTAAGGAATTTGGGTCCCTCTGGGAAGCACAAACTGGCAGATCAGTGGGGTTCCCAGTTGTATGTTGTTAATGAGAAGCTGCCGGGATTACCAGTGTATCGGATACGACCAGAGGGAAGTTCAGGGCCTTTGAAAGTGTGGCATCGAAACCATTTATTGCCCTTGAATGAGGCAATACGAGTCACCCAGCCAGCCATCGCAACTGAGCCCCGCACAGTAGGAAGAAGGTTAGGAACTAGGGCAAAACCCGATCTGTCTGCAGGAAGGGAAACGGAAGATTCTGAAGAACAAGAGAGTTGTTTAGGTTGGTTGTGGTCATCAGGGGATACTGGGATCACACACCCACTGTGGGTATTGAGGTGGAATCAGAACAGTCTGGGCCCGATATTTCTGAACCCATACTTAAAGTTTGCAAATGGGAGAGGACCCCTCAAGGACTTGAGGTAGTGAATCAGTCTGGGGGACTGTTGGAACAGGAGGGGTCGTTGATCCCGGAGATCACAGAGTTAGAGGAGCCATTAGAGATGGATCTGGTCACTTCACACATCCCACAATTACCAGATTTAGAGGAGGAACCATCAGTCCCAGGTGCCTCCGGGGGTGGAGAGTTACGAGAGGATGGCACCCGCGATATTGCCGAGCCTAAAGTACAGAAGCCAAGGCAGGTGATACATCCGGTGAAAAGATTAACATATGATGCCCCGGGTCATAGCATAGAGAGAGTGATGCCTACTGCAAAATGAAGGTTGATTCGCTCCCGGATAATGTAGATGCTTAGCAGTAAATTCGCTATTCTTTGGGGGACCAAAGAAACTTCTTAGGTGGAGAGAGTGTGTAGCGTGGCTGGCCGAAAGGCTTTGCGGGAGCCTGGCTGGAGAGAGGGAAGTAGGAAGCTCAGACAGCTGCTGTCGGTTTGGGTGTGGGGGCGTGGATCGGGTGGAAGGAAAGAAAAGGGGAAGGAGACTTCCGGTTCCTGCACGCAGCAAAGCAGTTGAGGGATTCGGGATTCCGAGCCCTCCAGCTGAGTTTCTTCCTGTTAGGGGACCCTAAATGGGCCAGAAGCAGCTCCGGAGAGGTGGCATTGAAGGAAGGAAGTCCCAGGGACTTAGGAGAGACAGCGGTTGACCCGATCAGTCCAGGAGAAGCCTTCCAGAAACCAACAGGAGAAAGTCTGGCTTAACTTCAGAATCCAGCCCAAGCTGCAAGTAACGGAAGTCAAAAGCACTATTTTAAGCTGATCATAAACAGTGTGTTTGAATCTGGGTAAGAACATTGATTTTCCCTATCCTACCTACTTTCCTGAAGGGGAGAAACTCCCAAGAAGCAAAAAAAAACCCTCTGAGAGTGAAGGAAGGGTCCCCCCCCCACTCTTTTGCTACCAGAAGCAGCAAACTCAACCTTTCATGGAGGAATAAAATCTGAAAAATGAACCAGTGCTGACACCTACTGGTGGATGAGGATTATGACAGTCATGGTAAAATCTGGGGGGAAAACTAATCTTTGCCTGTGACCTTCAAAGCTTTACAAATAACAGCTGTGTAGATAAAGTGAGATTTACAAATCTGAGGGAACAAAAACAAAACCAAAAAACTCTCTGGACTATAAGTATTTATTCAATTCTGACTCCAAAGCTATTTCCAAAGGGGGGGGGAGAATCTGGACTTTTGGTCATCATGGAAAATCTGAGATTTATAGGAAATACTTATCAAGAAAAAATGAATATTTTTCTAGAGGAGATATATGTTAAGCTGCAACAAATTCAAAGAACAATGATCTCAAATCACAAAGAAACTCAGAATAACTTTGAAAATATAAATCAACTCATCTCCAATTCAATTTTATACCAAAAAAACCCTCAGGAAAATACAGCAGAGAAGGAACAGACAAAACAGATCTGAACATAAATTTGAGGATAGAGACTTGAAGATGGAATTCTACAAAACAAAGGAGTATGATCTAATTCAAATGGAATTTTTTTTACAAGAAATACTAGATTGGGAAAAGACAACTTATATTTCAACACTACAAAATAAACTTGAGGACAAGAAAAAAGACTGGATAAAACGTTCTACAGAGATATCAGGGAAAACATCAGAACTGAAGAGACAAAAGGCGACAAGAGAAGCAGAGAGAAAAAGAAGGAAAAAGATTCCCAATGAAAAGGAGTGGGCAAATGCCCCTAACAAAGATACTGATTTACTTTTTATGTCTACAGCAACATTTGTGAACATACGTAAAAACCTTTTGATTCAGCAAAATACATTGATTAAGAAAGATACTGGGCAAAGGAAAAAGATTAAGGTGGAAACCAAGAAAATAGATGATGGGACTTATCAGAGAGAATACTTAAAAAAGAAACATTTGTTTGAATATGGTTAAAGAAATAGAAAAATTTTGGAATATACTATTCTAAGAGGGATGAATTCTCTAAATAATATAGTATGCTTTTTCCTCTTTGTGTTCTTTTTCTTGATATGAGTAATATAAAAAAGTTGAAATGATTTAAATAAAGGAAATGTTTTAGATACTTAAATGTGACTCAATTTAAGAAAATTATAAAAAAATGTTTTGAATAAGACTAGATGATTAGATGTATTGAATGGAATGTTTAAAGATTAAAGATTAAATATATTCTTAATTATGGTTAAAAAGAATAAGTAATTAAGGAAATAAATATATATTAGCCTAGGAGGGATATATATTTTAAGTAGTATGTTATTTCTTATGTTTCTTTACTCTTGTTTTCCTTTCTTTCTTTCTTTTTCTTTTTTTTGTTTCTTTTCATCGCTTTATTTCTTAAGAAATGTAAAAGTTTGAGATGGCTTATATGGAAAAAATAGAGTTAAAGTTAAATGTAAATGTAATTAATTTTTGAGAAAATGTTCACCAGTAAGAATATCTAGAATTTGGTGGGAGAAATAAACTAAAATAAGGATTGTAACAGGATCTATGTTAAGGCAACCAGAATGACTGAATAGAAAAGAAATATTATATTAATATGATTATTATTTTTAGGAATATTGGGAAAGATTATACATTCAATTGTTATTTACCAAAACAATAAAATTGTATTAACTCAATGTTTGCAAAAGAGGTTAGTTTGGGGAAAGAGGAAATCAACTAAAATTAATATGTGGAATATGGATTATAGAAATTAATTGTTAATGATTGTTTTATCAATGTAACGCAGACAACACACTGTTCACCAATTATTGAGTGATTTATGTTTTTCTTTAAAAAAATCAAAAAAATATAGGGGAAGGAGAAAGGAAAGAGTGGTGGTTGTTGTTGTCGGGGAGAGACCAGGTGAAGCTGAAGTTTGGGGTTTTGTGTGATTCTTTTCCTCTGAAATAGAGGGAAGGGGAGAGAGAGAGAGTGAGAAAGCGGAGTTTTATTGCTTTCTTTCGCAAGGGGATATCCCGAGCAAAGGGAAGAGTGAGAGTGAGAAGAGGGAAAGCTTGGTGGGGTTTTAACTAGAAAGAAGGGGGAATTTGGCATAGAGAGACCTGGGATTACGAGTGCCGACAGAAGAGAAGGAGAGGCTGCTCGCTACTGCTTCGGAGACAGTGGCCATCCGAACTTTGATCATTATCACCTATGCAAACTGTAGACATTGTGGGGAGCTGCCCTCACGGGGCGAGCTGTTGCTGCAGAGCGCTGACTATCTTTGCTCATGCTTTCTGTTGCTGCCCGGAGCCGGAGGGCCTCCCCCCATTTTCCCAAGCGGCTGCTACAAGCCATTAACTATTATTGTCATGACTGCTAGGGGGTTGATAAACACTGTCACATACTGACTGCCATGGCTAGGGGTTGGTCATCTTTGTTCCTGTAAACCCCTTTGACGACAAGAACCTGCCACCCCTTCACTCCACGTGAGTTCCTGCTAAAAAGGACATTCTATCAATGCCTTGAGAGCGTGGCTGCTGAGCGTAACTGAAGAGGGGAGGGCTAGGAGGGTCTGGGCTTTGGCGGCCTCTGAGGGGATTATACTACATATATATTGAATGTTTCTGAGAAAACTGAGTGATCATTTTTAAAAGTTGTTACAACTATCACCGGACAATTTTAAACCTTTACTGCGAAGACTGTAAACTTTATTGCCCTGATAGTAAATTTTATTGCCCTGGGCTGCAATTATCACTCTATTCTCTTTTGTGGATTACAAATGATCAGAGACTGCAATATTTTTACAATATTTTTAAATTTTTACATATTCTAAATATCTTTGTGGATTTTTGTGGACTATCTTTATATAATCCTATCTATCTATCTATCTATCTATCTATCTATCTATCTATCTATCTATCTATCTATCTATCTATCTATCTATCTATCTATCTATCTATCTATCTATCTATCTATCTATCTATCTATCTATCATCTATCTATCTATCTATCTATCTATCTATCTATCTATCTATCTATCTATCTATCTCTATCTATCTACCATGTTTCCCCAAAAGAAAGAGCCGGTCTTATTTGTGGGGGGGGGGGGGAGATCTCACGAGAAGTTGGAAGATCTGATTGAAATTTTTTAATCCATACCATAAAAAAGCATGCCAACCAAGTTGTAGATCATGTTCCTCCAAGTACAGCAATCTTTTATTTCTAAAAGTTATCCATTCTTTTACCCATGTTAGCACTGACGCTTGATAATATAAAACCCATTCTGGCAAGGCAAAACCTCCATTTCCCTTGGCTTCTTGTAACATTTTCAATTTAATTCTAGCTTTCTTTCCTTGCCAGATAAATTTTTGAATTAGAGAGTTTAAATCTTCAAAAAAAACTTCTTCAGTTTTATAGGAATCGTTTGAAACAAAAATAGATTTTTTGGTAATATATTCATTTTCACCATAGCAATTCTTCCTAACATCGACAGTTGCAGATTCATTTTTCCAAATCAAGCTTTATTGATTTAACAAATTAATATAGTTATCTTCTTTTATTGTTGAACATCTTGCTGTCAAATATATTCCCAAGTATTTGACCTTTTTGACTATTTGCAATTCTATTTTTTCTGATAATTGCTTTTTTTGTTTATCTGTAAGATTTTTAACTATCACTTTAGTTTTTTCTCTATTTATCTTGAATCCTACTATCTCTCCAAATTGTTCTATCTTTTCCAACAGTTTAGGAATCGTCTCTAAAGATTCCTCTAGAATGAATACCAAATCATCTGCAAATGCTTGCAGTTTATAGGTTTCACCTTTTATTTTCAATCCTTTAATTTCTGGATCTTGCCTAATGTTTCTATTTAAAACCTCCAAAGTTAAGATAAATAGCAGTGGGGATAATGGACATCCTTGTCTTGTGCCTTTTCGTATATCAAAATTCTCTGTATAATCCCCATTTACAATCACTTTTGCTGTTTGTTTCTGATATATTGTCTGAATTGTATTTATAAAGTTTTGACCAAAGACCATTGTTTTTAGTTGTTGAATCATAAATTGCCAAGAAACATTATCAAATGCCTTTTGGGCATCTAAAAATACTAATGCCAGTTGTTTTCCTGGATGTAGTTCATAATATTTCAATATATCTAGTATTACCCTCAAATTATTTTTTATTTGTCTCTTTGGCAAAAATTCAGTCAAAAATCTTTTCAGTCTCTCAGCTATTATTGAAGTGAAGATTTTGTAGTCCACATTTAATAGTGATATCGGTCTATAGTTTTTTATCTGGGTCAAATCTGAGTCATCTTTTGGTATCAAAGTAACATTTCCTTTGTCCATGTATTTGGGAGTTTTGCCTCCAATAAAAGTTCATTACATACATCTTTCAATGGTAAACTTAACGTATCTTGTAAGCATTTATAAAACTCTGCCGGGAGTCCTTCTGGTCCCGGTGTTTTTTCATTTTTTTGTCTTTTTATTGCCTCTATCAGTTCCATCATTTTTATTTTTTCATTTAACATAGTGTTGAAATTTTCTGGAATTTTTGGTAAATTATTTTCTTCCATATATTGTCATTTTCTCCCATGAAGTTTCTTCCTTAACATACAGTTTCTCATAGTATTCTTTAATTATCTTTTTATTGCTTCATTTTTAAATTGTAAACAGCCTTTTTCATCTACTAAATTGTTTATCAATTTTTTCTCCTGCTCTTTTTTAAGTTTATAAGCTAACCATCTTCCTGGTTTATTTGCATTTTCAAAAACGTTTTGCTTTGCCCTTTTAATTTGCTGTGCCAGTGTTTCTGATTCTATTAAATTTAGTTTATGTTTTATTATTTCTATTTGTCTTTTTGCCATGTATGTTATCGCTACACCTTGAAAATATGCTTTGGCTGTATCCCATACATTTTGTAATGTTGTATCTTCTTTTTTATTTACTTTGAAGAAAAATTCCATTTTTTTTGTTGCTAATTCTATAAATTTTTTCTCTTTTAATATGGATTGATTCAAAGTCCATCTTAATTTTTTCTGCATTCCTTTCCACACCATTTTTAAAGGATTATGATCTGCCCAAGTACCTAATTCTATTTCAATTTCCTGCATATTAACCCTTAATTCAGGTGTCATCCCAAATCATATCAATTCTAGACCAAAATTTATGACTATTAGAACAAAATGTATATTGTGATTTTCCTGGGTTCGTTTCTCTCCAAATATCTTGTACACCAATTTCCTCTATCATGTTAAAAAAAAGTCTTAGGTAATCTTTTTCTTCCTTATTTCCCTGATTTACTGCTTTTATAATCTAATGTCCCATCTACTATTGCTTTGAAATCCCCAATTAGGCATATATTTTGATATTCCATTTCTACTATTTTTCTGTGAAGGTTTTGGTAAAATTCTTCTTGTTTGTTATTTAGTGCATATATTACAATCAAAAGTATCTGGTTTTGATTTAAACGTATTTCTTCTTCCTTCTTCATCTGCATAAATCATTTTAGAATCTATTGTCTCTTTAACATATATAGCTACTCCTCTTTTTTTTTTTTGAGCTGATGTATAATAAAGTTTTCCAAGTTTTGGATTTTCCAAAAATTTATAATGTTGTTTTTTTATGTGTATCTCTTGCAAACAAATTATATCAATGTTTAATTTCTGTAGTTGTTTGAAAATTCTTTTTCTTTTTGATGGGGAATTCAATCCATTTATATTCACTGAAAAAAATCAATTTTCCTTCTCCATTTTAATTTACTTATATTTAGGTCTTGTTGATCTCGTAATCCTCTGCTCTTTTACTGTTCCCTCCCTTCTTGATTCATCTTCTCTTTTTCTTCTTCCACTTGTGTAATTGTTTCCTCTATTGTTTGTTTTGTCTGTTTCTGGCTTCTTCCATCCTCTTGTTGATATTGTGTTCTTTCTTCCAGAAAATGCTCTATATCTTTCATCAAAATCCTTTGCCTTCCACACTGAATCCAATCGATATCTTGTATTATTCCAATTGATTAGAATCCCTTCTGGCATCAGCCATCTAAAATTTACTCCTTTTGCAATCAGCTTTGTAGTCAAGAAATGATATTGTCTTTGAGTATCACTTATTCTCTTGGGAATCTGTTTCAGCACTACTATTTCTTTATCTTTATATTGTAATGAGTCATCTCTGACTCTTCTTAATATCTCATACCTTGTTGTTTTCTTCATAAATCTTACATGGACTTCTCTCGGCAATTTATGTTTCCTCGCGTAACTTGAATTCATTCTAAATATTTCATCTACTTCTTGCTGCATCTCCAATCTTTCAATTTTTAGGGCCTCTGCTAATAGATTAATAATCACTTCTGCTATATCTTCCTCTTTATCTTTGGGTATGTTCTGGAATCTCAAATAGTGTACAGCTTTCTCCATTTGCAAGGCAGCGACCGCCCCTTCTAAGTTTTGATTTGCTTGTTCTAATCTTTCATTCTCTGTCTTTAGTGCTTCAATTTTTTCTCCAGTATCTTCTGATTGATCTTCCACCTTCTAAATTCTTTGTTCATTTTTAAGAATCATTTGTTGATGAACCTGAAATTGTGTCTTTATATCACAATTATATCTTGATGATTCTTCTACATCATTTCTTCCATTAGTTGTAAAGTTGTGTGCATCTCTTTTTGGAGATTATTTGCCTTCTCTCATTGTAACATTGCTTCAAAAGATCCCTGACTTGCTGGACTAGTTGTTCCAGAAGAGGGTGCAGAAGCAGGTTTTTTTGTAATTTTAGTGAGGTTTGGTGCACACATTGTTCAATCAAGCAAGGTGGCAGGGGAGGCTTCTGCTGCCCTGTCATGGTGCAAGCCATGGGAGAGTTGGCAGAGGAGAAGGAGGAGGCGGCTGCCACCGGGCAGGTGATCTGTGGGCGAAGCATGAAGAAAGCCCCTTCAGCCCCTCCAGCGGCGCACAGTGGCAGCAGAGCCTTTTGCCATCACTCCTCCCTGGATCCAAAATGGCTGTCTGGCTTGGGAGGGGAGTGAAAGGGAAGGTTGCCGAGCAAGGAATGGCCTGGCTGGGGGGGCCCTGAAGGAAGCAGGTGCGGGGCACATGGGACAGCTCCACCCCCTCTCCCACCTGCCTTGCCTCATTGTGGCGGCAGCAGCATGACAAGTGTTCTACTGCCCCTTTGCAGCAGCGAGGTGGGACGGAGTGGGTGGGGTCCTAACTAGGGCTTATTTTGGGGGTAGGACTTATATTAGCCCCCCCCAAAATCAGGGTAGGTCTTATTTTTGGGGTAGAGCTTATTTTCGGGGAAATGCAGTATCTATCTATCTATCTATCTATCTATCTATCTATCTATCTATCTATCTATCTATCTATCTATCTATCTATCTATCTATCTATCTATCTATCTATCTATCTTTTTACATTATTAACAAGCTGGCATTTCATTTTTTACTCTTAGCTGAGATACTATTTTTTTTATTTCAGCTGGGATGTTTTCCATTTCAAATTTTATTTATCTGTCATTTTTTAATATATCTGTGGATTACAAACTATATCAAGAGGGCAACATCAACATTATCCATAGAAGGAACAAAAAGGAGAACTCAAAACTCCCAGAACTCCTGACTGTCAATGCTGCAATGATCTTGGCTGAAGCCATTTCTGCTTTGTTTTTGGTTGCCACAGTAATGGGAGGGGGGATGAGCCCCAACCGATATCAATGCCCAGCCAGCCCAGGGCCCCAGCCAAGGTATTTCCAGGGATGGGCCCTTCTGTGACCCCAGCACCAGCGGCCAGGCATACAGCAAGCTTACTGGGGGCAGCGACCTGTGGACCCACTTCCTATTTGATGGGGATCCCGAGAAGTTGTCTTTCTTCCTGAATCAGGTGTGGCTCACCTGAATCGTTATGCACATGCTTACCTGGACGGGGCCGGAATGGTTGATGTTATAGCAGCGAACGTGGAAGGGGAAGCAGCTGAGTGGGGGACTGGCCTACACGATGAGCAGGCACCAGAGCTGTGGGACATCAATCTGTTTATGGGCGAACTGAGGGCCAGATTCAAAGACTAATCCCAAACCCTGCAAGCTGAAAAGGACATCCATAATCTGAAGCAGAGGGACCGACCAGCAAAAGAATACGTAAGGGAATTCTGAAAGGTGGCTGGACGAATCAGGCAGTGCCTGAACGATCACTGATTCACCACTTCAAGGCTTAGACTTATTCCAAGTGTGCACCTACAGGGGGATCCCTGACCAACTCCGCGAATGGTACCGCCTGGCTATATAACCTTAGACATCGAGCTGGACTGCCACCAACGGCCCACAGCATCAGGATCCAGACCAAGGTGAGCCCCAGAGAGATGTCAGGTGCCTCAATACCCCCCACCTGCCTCAATACCCCCCACCTGCCACAGCCTCTGGATTCCCTAGAGCAGGGCTTTTCAACCTTTTCACCAACTGTACCACTTTTAGGATATGGCAATATTCGAGTACCACCTAGCAAGGTGTCAAAAACTTGGTGACAAAAAAAAAAACCTGTTCAAAGTTGCAATTGCACTGAAATGACTTATGACCATTTTTCACACTTAGGACCATTGCAGCAACAGGGTCATGTGATTTATATTTGGATGCTTGGCAACTGATTCATATTTATGATGGTCACAGTGTCCCAGGGTCATGTGATCCCCTTCTGCAACCTTTTGACAAGCAAAGTCAATGGCAGAGCTGCTGGTGGCCAAGTGCTAAGGCGGGACTTCCTTCCCTGCCTCCCTTTTTCTCATTCCCATCTACTTCTGAAGGAAGAATTTGAACCCCCCCATATTTTTCCTCTTCCATATATTGATCAAACAAGGAAAGGCCTCCAGAGACAGAAAAGACAAGCTGCTGAGTGAACTAGCTTAAAAAGGCACTTCCCCTTTAAGAATTAGCTACTGGCTAGAAAGGAAAGTAAGGAGCCCAGCCTGCACTTAAGGAAGAAGAAAAAATGTAAGTACTGGCTGCCGGCTAAGGCAGCCTCCCCAAATGGCTCCATTCATAAGTAAAATCTGCAGCTCCAGAGGACTCTCTCACTGTAAGTCTTTGCCTGTTGTGCCTCTTTCCCTTCCCCACTACACTTGGCTAGGCAGGGCTGCATACCACCTGCCACTCGTTAATGTACCACAAGTGGTACGCGTACCACAGGTTGAAAAACCCTGCCCTAGAGCACCCATTGGACCCCCGATCAAATGCTTTAGATGTGGGCAACTTGGACACCAAGCAGCTGATTGTCCAGTTCCATTTCCTCCAACAAAGAGTGTGCCTACTGCTTCTACAAAACCCAAGAAAAAACCTCAGCCAGTGCGAGAGAAGTCAAATTGGGCCAGCCAGGAGCAAGCTGTCCAAGTTACTTCTCCCCAGGGAAAGCATGAGACCCCGGCTGAGCGCTTACCTATACCAGCTCCTTATGACAGTGATGATGAAGGAGAAGATGGCCCGATGGTGAGTCAGCCTGTCCCACCTTTTGCCTTCTCTACAAAGCTCTTAGTCCCTAAGACAGGAGCCCAGATGGGTTTACATGTTTTAATTGACTTAGGCTGCACCCGATGCCTGATCAACCTCCCCACGGTGCTTAAGCTGGGCATTCGTGCCAGATTGTTGCCCATACCTATGAGGTTTGAGCAAGCAGATGAATCTCTTATAGGAGGGGCTCCTGCCACCCACCTAACTGAACGAGTATGCCTAAAGGTGGGGCAGCCTTGGGAACTCATCCGTTTCGTAGTGGTCCCCAAAATGACTGAGGCAATAATTTTGGGATTAGCATGGCTTGATAAATGGCAGCCTATGATCTGGTGGGAAAACGGAATGAGGTCTTTAAGATTGGTGACGGGACTCTTACCTCCTACCCCTGCCAGCAGCACAAGTGAAAGCCAGGGTCAGTCCCTTGAGACATAAAATCTGTCGCAGACTCCCTGCCTGGGATGCAGCTCATCCCAAGTGAATATCGAGAGCTGAGGCATCCAGCAAGGCGGAATGTGACATCCTTCCTCCCCACCAAATGACTGATTGCGCTATTGAGATTTTCCGCTTCATTTTCGGCTGCTACAGTAATGGGAGGAGGGAGGAGTGATTTTAAGGTTAGATTAAACAATAAATGGTCCCATGGGAACCAAGGTCATTGCTGCCTGGGTTTTGGCGGGCTGTGCGTTCCGTTAGGAAGCCCGCCAAAGTAGGTTATTGGGGAATGTGATTAATGATATAGTGCTGGGGTGGGAAGTTCAACTTTGTAACATTGTAACCTTTGGGACGGAACTCCAGTCTTGGTTTCACTTTTAACCCCGCTGATACTTTGTAGCCAATAAATATGTTCTTTAAGGAAACCTCTTGCCTTGGAGTTCTGTTTTTACTGGTCTCATCTATTGGAACCATGACACTGACAGTGTAAGCAATTAACCAGTGGAATGGCTTGACTTCAGAGGTGTGGGTGCCCTATCATTGGAGGTTTTGAGAGGAGATTTGACAGCCATTTGTCCAAATTAGTATAGGTCCCTTCCACTCTGTTACTCTATTATTCTAGAAAACTAACATCTAAGAATTAAATTTTCTTTTTTTAAAATTTTCTAAATTGATCAATATAAAAGGAAAAAGAATAACATTTCTATAGGTATATACTACAGGTCACCCAACCAAACAGAAGAAATAGATGAACTTTTTGCTAAACAATTAACAAATATATATAGGAAATATACCACAGTAGTAATGGGAGACTGTAACTACCCTGATATCAACTGGGAGACAAACTCTGCAGCAAGTCGGAAATTAAACAGATTCCTAACCAACCTAGCTGACAACTTTGTCATCTAAAAGATAGAGGAAGGAACTAGAGGAAAAGCTATACCGGACCTAATTCTTACTAATAGAAAAGAAGTGATAAAGTGAGTTGAAGTTGCTGGAACTTTGGGCGAGAGTGACCACATTCTAATAAAATTCAATATAATGCAAACACAAGTAATAGAACATAATCCAGCCAGGGTCTTAAACTTCAAAAGAGCTGATTTTAACAAACTCAGAGAGAGCCTATGAAAAATTCCATGGATGAAAATTCTAAAGGGGAAGACAACTCAAGAAACATGAGAAACTCTGAAAAATATGATCCTAAAAGCCCAGTCCAACACAATAACACTAAAAAACAACAACAAGAAATTCAAGAAGAAACCAGTATGGTTGCACAAAGATCTCTCTGACAAACTGAAAGACAAAAGGGATAAGTACAAAAAAATGAAAAGAGGGACACATATCTAAGGCAGAGTATCAGCAGATAGCCCAAATCTGCAAAGATGAAATCAGGAAAGCAAAGGCTCAGAATGAACAAAGACTTGCAAGAAAAGTTAAAGATAATTTTAAAAAGTTTCTTTCAAGATATAATAATAAGAAAAAAGTCAAGGAAACAGTAGGTTCACTAAAAAGAGAAGATGGCAAGGAAGTAACAGGTAGCAGAGAGAAAGCAGAACTGCTTAACACTTTTTTCAGCACCATCATAGTATAAACACTTGTTAAATGAATAGTCATAAATTGAGGATGATCTGTACTAGCACATTCCTCATCGGGTCTGGGACAATTGAACACAGCTGCCTTAGCACACCCACTTCTTCTCAGGCACTCCATCATGGCTGGCCCAACATGGGCATTCTTACTCGGCTTACACTCCAGGTGATTTACACACACACAACACACACCCAGAAACACGTGTGAAGACTTTAAGGCCTTCGCACCCCAAAAACATCAGCAGTGTGTAAAGACCTGCCAGAAGTCCCCCTCAGGAAAGCACAACTCTTGACTCCATGTGGTTAATCAAAAACTTTTACTGAGAGGTAGTGGTTGCAGTAGAGCCAAGCAGAATCTAACATTCCTATGCAAAGCAACAAGCTATTCTTCTCACAATGAAACCCAAACCTGCCAACCAGTCCACCAGCAGCCAATACAGTGCCACAGGATTGTTTTGAGAATACCAAAGCACAGGATAGATAGCAGTTCATCTTTGGGGCCCAGCGATCTTGGCAACAGGCTGGAACCGGCTGGGAAGGAGTCTGTCTCGTCTCTGAAGGCGATCCCCCTCCCTAATTCCCAAGCAGTTATAGCATTACACCAAAAGCGAAAGTATGCAAAGAATACCTCCCCAAAGAGGACCTCCTCTCCCCTCCACCAGAATGGTAGGACACTTGAAAAGGGGAACCTGATATGCTGCCCCCTCTGAAAGAGAGGGATCACACCTGTAAGAGAAGGGAGAGAATAAAGAAATGAAAACATTTAAATAGTCACTTAAGTTTATCAGGATGTTGATTATGAAAGCATTCCACTAATCTAGGGGCTCTAACATGCTTAGAGTCCACCCACTCATTTTGGCCAGCCGGGAAATCCTTCCACTCTACTAAATACTGAAGATTCCTCTTTTGTCATGGTGAATCCAATATTTCCTTCACCTTGAATTGTTGTTCTTCCTCTATCATAACAGGTTGTGGGACAGGAGGAGGAATTGGTCTAAGGAGCGAGGAAACTTCAGGTTTCAGCAAACTGCAATGAAAAGCGGGATGAACTCGTTGAAGTGACTTTGGCAATTCTAACTCTTACAGTTATGGGATTAATAAGGTGCTTTATAAGGAAAGAGGCCACAAATTTTGGTTCTAGTTTCTTAGAGTGTTGAAGTGATTGCGAATAACGAGTGGATAAGTAAACACAGTCTCCCACTCTAAAAGGTTTTGGCTCATTCTCTTTTTATCAGCTTGTGCTTTATAAGCATTGTGGGCTTCTGCCAATGTTCTGCACACAATGGGCCAGGTGTTCTGCAATTGAGAGATCCATTTTTTCAAGGATGGCACTCTCGGGTCAGCACAGGAAGCTCAGGCATAGGCTTGAAGTCTTAACCAGTAGCCACTTGGAAAGGGGTAAAACCAGTGCTACTGTGTACAGAGTTATTATATGCCACCTCTGCAAATGGCAAAAGGTCAGTCCAATTGTCTTGTTGATAATTGATAAAACGTCTAAGGTATTGTTCCAATACTGAGTTCATTCATTTGCAACCCCCATTCGTTTGATGGTAGTGACTAGAAGTGAGACTCTGGTCAGTCCCCTACATCTCCAAAAAGGCTCTCCAAAATTTGGAGGTGAACTGCACCCCTCTATCAGAGATAATATGCTGAAGTGCTCTATATAACCGATAAATGCAATGAAAAATAGCTTTGCAAGTCTTCATGCAGAAGGGATCTTTTGGCAAGGGATAAAATGCACTTGCTTAGAAAATAAGTAAGTCACCACCCATATTACAGTATTTCCCATGCTTTCGGGAAGTTCAAAAATAAAATCCATAGAGATCTCTCTCCAGGGTACTAACAGCTCAGCAACAGTTTGAAGCAGTCCTGGGGTTTTCCCTTGCCGGCATTTTGCTGACACACACACTGGACAACTAACAACATAGCTTTCAATGTCCTTTTTAAAGGATGGCCACCAAAATTGTCTCTTGACTAGATGCAGCAAATCCAAAATGACCTGCTGTCTTTGAGTTGTGGCAGGTCCTTAACATCATGAATTTTTGGGTTTCTGGAACATAAAGTTTTGCTCCCACCCAGGCTAATCCGTCTCAAATTGAGCAAATATTGCTGTGTGTTTGAAATCACTTGTCATCCTTCAAGGCTGCTTTTAAAATAGACGTCACATCTTTTGGTATTTGGGTCTTTTCTTTTCCTTGAGCCCTGGTAATCAGTTGGGCAGCCAACTGATGGAACAGAAGTACCGGTTGAATTATTTCAGGTTTGGAGCAATTGTATTGCAGCATCCATAACAGTGCATCTGCTAAGAAATTCTCCCCTCCAGAGAAATAGTGCAGGGTGAAGTTAAAATGGTTAAAATATTGTGTTCACCAGCCTTGCTTAGGAGAGAGCTTACGAGGGGTTTTCAGTGCCTCTAAATTTTTGTGATCAGTCCATACTTTGAAAGGTATTTTACTCCCCTCTAAGAAATGCCTCCCTGTGAGCAGCGCCCATCTCACAGCATAGGCCTTTTTCTCCCAGACCGCCCATCATTATTCCATCTCTGCAAGTTTTTTGGGTGGTGTAGACACAGGGCTGTAGTTGTCTGCTTTCCTTTTCCAACACTGCCCCTACAGCCATGTCACTAGCATCAGCTTGTATAGCAAATGGTTTCACTGGCTCCAGGTTTTAACACTGGTTTGGCTGCAAATGTTCTTAAGTTTTTCAAAAGTGGCTTGGCACTCCATGGACATTTAAAAGGTTGACTAGGTTTGGGTTTATCCCCTCCCTTAGTTTTTAATAAGTTCGTAATAGGGAGGACTATTTGGGCAAGCAAGGGGATAAACTGTTGATAAAAGTTAGCAAAGCCTAGGAAACTTTGCAGTTGTTGCCTAGTGTGGGGTGGAGCCCAATCAGCACTGCTCTGACTTTTTCTGGGTCCATTTCAATGCCCTCATGTGAGATACGGTAACCTAGGTAGTCTATCTTACTCTGGTGGAATTCACATTAGATAGCTTGGCATACAATTTGATGGCTCATAGTTTTTGGAGGACCACCCTCACAAGCTTCACATGCTCTGCCTTGGTTTCAATGTAAGTCAAGATGTTGTCCAAATACACAAGCACCCCCTTGTACAAGTGTTCATGCAGGACCTCATTGATTAATTGCATAAACACAGTTGGGGCCTCTTGCAATCCAAAAGGGAGTACTTTGAATTGGAAACAGCCCAATGGGCAGTTAAAAGCAGCCTTCCACTCATCCCCCTCCCTAATTCTCACTCAGTAATAAGCTTCTCACAAGTCCAATTTAATGAAGATCTTGCCCTTAGCCAGGTGACTCAACATGTCTTTCCTCAGACATTTTCCATGAACACTGCATTTAACCCTCTATAGTCAATGCACAGATGAAGGGTCCCATCCTTTTTCTCTCAGAAGAGGACTGGGGCTGCAACCCTAGATTGTGCTGGCTGGATGAAACCTCTAGCTAAATTTTTATCAATAAACAGCTGAAGTTCCTTCAGCTCTCTAGGTATCATTGAGTACAGCTTCGGTTTCAGTAACTTGGTGCCAGGCAGGAACTCTATAGCACAATCTGTTGGTCTGTGAGGGGGGAGTTCATCTGACCCCTTCTCACTAAATACATCCTGGAGGTCCCAATACTCTTTGGGGATGGCAGGGAGGTCTTTCCCCTGCATCATCGCTCCTAGCTCGGTCTTCGGGATGACCATCTGGGTTAATTTCTGTCGAGACTAGGAAAAGCGGCTGGAATTGTAATATTCAGTTCACATAAGGATTCCACTTTTTCAACCAGGACAGCCCTAGGACTAAAGGTCTTTCCATCCCAGGTGCTATTGTGAAGCTCATCATTCCTGAATGCACCGCCAACTGCATACCTAAGGGCTCTGTAAGGTCCTGCCTCAGCTAATACTGTCAAGAAAGCAGAACTCCTGAAATCGGCATGATTTCAAACAGGAACTTTTATTGAGAGACAGTGAAAGCAGGAAAGCAAATCTTGGGCCCTATCTAACAAAATGAAATGCAATGGTGAAAAAAGTAAGGTTCTACATTTAGGCAAGAGAAACCAAATGCACAGGTACAGTATAGTTGGTACCTTGCTCAATAGTCATAATTGTGACAGGTATCTTGGAGTCCTAGTGGACAATCACTTAAATATGAGCCAGCAGTGTGCTGCAGCTGTCAAAAAGCCAACACAGTGCTAGGCTGCATTAACAGAGGGATAGAATCAAGATCACATGAAGTGTTAATATCACTTTATAATGCCTTGATAAGTCCACACTTGGAATACTGCATCCAGTTTTGGTCACCACAATGTAAAAAAGATGTTGAAACTCTAGAAAAAAATACAGAGAAGAGCAACAAAGATGACTAGGGGACTGGAGGTTAAAACATATAAAGAACGGTTGCTGGAATTGGGTATGTCTAGTTTAATAAAGAGAAGGACTAGGGGTGACGTGATAGCAGTGTTCCAATATCTCAGGGGTTGCCACAAAGAAGAGGGAGTCAAGCTATTCTCCAAAGCACTTGAAGGCAGGACAAGAAGCAATGAATGGAAACTAATCAAAGAGAGAAGCAACCTAGAACTAAGGAGAAATTTCCTGACAGTTAGAACAATTAATCAGTGGAACAACCTGCCTCCAAAAGTTGTGAATGCTCCAACACTGGAAGTTTTTAAGAAGAGATTGGACAACCATTTGTCTGAAATGGTATAGGGTTTCCTGTCTGTGCAGGAGGTTGGACTAGAAGACCTCAAAAGGTCCCTTCCAACTTTTTTATTTTTATTATTATTATTATTATTATTATTATTATTATTATTATTATTATTATTATTATTATTATTATTATTATTATTATTATTATTATTATTATTATTATTATTATTATTAGTGTTGTTGTTGTTGTTGTTAGGTTCCATTCTCTTTTTGTCTGCCTGAGCCTTGTAAGCTGCTCTGGCTTAATCTAATGCTTTTCTGACCACTGGCCAGATATTTTGCAGTTGTTTAATCCACTCCTTAAGGAAGTGATAGTGGGTTCATTTTTTGGCAATTCGGGCATGGGGTTGAACACCTGGCCTGTGGCCACTTGGAAAGGAGTAAACCATGTGCTAGAATCAACAGCATTATTGTATGCTACTTCAGTGAATGGCAGGAGATCAGTCCAGTTGTCCTGCTGGTAGTTGATAAAGCATCACAGGTACTATTCCAGTACCAAGTTCATTTGTTCTGTCCCACCATTCATTTGAGGATGATTACTAGAGGACAGGCCCTGGTCTGTGACCAAAAGGTCCAAAAATGCCCTCCAGAACTTGGAAGTGAACTGCACCCGCCGTCAGAGATTATGTGTTGTGGGGCTCGATGCAAGTGGTAGACGTGATGAAGGAAACATTTTTGCTAGAGTGTTGGCTGTGGGTATCTTTGAGCAAGGAATGTATTGGACCTGCTTTGAAAACAGGTCGGTGATCACCCAAATAACAGTATTTCCTGTGCTTTCGGGCAGTTCTACAATAAAGTCCATAGAGATCTCTCTCCAGGGTGCTGAAGGGTTTGCAATTGGCTGCAAAAGGCTGGGTGTTTTTCCCTGTCTCAGCTTCACCACTGCGCAAGTGGGGCAGTTGTTCATCTAGTTCTCTAGGTGTCATGGAATATATCTTGGGCTTTGGGAGCTTGTCTCCAGGCACAATTTCAATAGCACAGTCCGTGGCCCGGTGTGGGGGAAGTTCATCTGAGACCCTTTTGCTGAAAACCTCAGCCAGATCGTGGTATTCTCTGGGTATGCCTTTTGACCCTTTGTTTTTCTTTTGGGAATTTCAACTCCCTTCCCACCAATCTATCATCAGGTTCCACTTTTTCAACCACGTTAATCCTAGTACGAGAAGCCATTCCATTCCAGGTACCACTATGAATGTTAAAATCTCGGAGTGGCTCCCTAAGGTTAAGCCCAGGGGTTCGGTGGTGAAGCTGGTCAGGATGCCCCCTGTGACAGACCCATCAAGTTGACAGAGTGTGATGGGGTTTTTCAATCTCCTTAATCGGACCCCCAGTCTCCCTACCAAGGTTGGGCTGATCAGGCGTCCGGTGCAGCCCAAGTCTATTAAGGCAGGGCTTTTCAACCTTTTCACCCATTGTATCACTTTTAGGATATGGCAATATCCGAGTACCACCAGTCGCCTAGCAAGGTGTCAAAAACTTGATGACCAAAAAAAAAAAGGGAAAAAGTGATAAAGTACAGGTAGTCCTCAACTTACAACAAATTGCTTAGTGACTGTTTGAAGTTACAGCAGCACTGAAAAAAGTGACTTATGACCATTTTTTCACACTTATGACTGTTGCAGCATCCCCAGGGTCATGTGATTTACATTTGGATGCTTGGCAACTGATTCATACTTATGATGGTCACAGTGTCCCAGGGTCATGTGATCACCTTTTGCAACTTTTTGACAAGCAAAGTCAATGGCCGGGGGGGGGGCATGGCCAGCTCAACATCACTCAGGTCTCAGGGCATCTGTGGGGGGTGCGGGTGGGGCTGTGCAGGGGATCCATGGGTCTCTGGTGGAGGGGGGTTGGGACTGGGGTGGGCACCTCCTTCCCTCCCTCCCTCCCATTGTCCCTTCCTTCCTTCCATTCCTTTTCCTTCCTTCCCTCCTTCCCTCCTCTTGTCCCTACTCGTTCCCTCCCTCCCTCTCATTGTCCCTTCCTCCTTCCTTCCTTCTTCCTCCTTCCTTCCTTCCTTCCTTCCTTCCTTCCTTCCTTCCTTCCGTCCTTCTGCCTTTCCTCTTTGTCCTTCCTTCCCTCCTTCCTTCTTGTTTCTTCCTTTCTTCCTCCTCTCTCCATTCCTTCCTTCCCTCTTCCTTCTCTTCCTTCCTTCCGTCCTTCCTTCCTCCCCTCCCATTGTCCCTTCCTTCCTTCCCTCCCTCCCTCCCTCCTTCTCATTGTTCCTTCCTTCCTTCCCTTTGTCCCTTCCTTCCCTCCCTCCCATTGTCTCTTCCTTCCTTCCCTCACTCTCATTATTCCTCCCTCCCTCCCTCCCTCCCTCTCTCCCTCCATGCCCAGGAAGGGACAAGGGAAGGAGGACAGGCTGCGCTGGTGGCTGTGCTGCCGATGGCCATGGCTTGAAAGGCCACTGTAAATTGCTGGACAAGAGCCGCACAGCATTAAGAGCAGAGTGGCAGGAAGATATTTGTAATGAGGGAGGGAGAAAAACAGGCATCCCCTGAAGGAGATCAGCAAATGGCCCTCGCCCACTTCACACACCCATGGACTCCAGGGTAGGGGGCACCGTGAGCAGCATGAGAGTCCACATTACTTGCACTATGCCATCCAGACCCCAGCCTGGTTTCGGCAGGCAGTTGTGCGCTCTCACCGCGTGGAGTGGCTGGGCTGAACAAGGTGAACCAGTGACAAGCTGAACCTGTCTGGGCATGCACAGAGGTGGCGGTGAGCGCATGCGCCTGCCGCCTGGCGTCCCAGGTGACTGTTTTGCCACGGAGACTCACCACGTTCTGAGTGTTTCCCTTTCACCCAGGATGCCAGGTGCCAGGCACATGCGCTCACCGCTGCCTCTGCGCATGCCCAGGCAGGTTCAGCATGTTGTCAGTTTGCCTCACTCGGCCACGGTGAGAGCATGCTGCTGCCTGCCGAAACCAGGCTGGGGTCTGGGCGGCATAACACAGGTAGCGTGGACTCTCATGCCGCTCACGGTGTCTCCTCCCCAGGAGTCCATGGGTGTGTGAAGTGGGCGAGGGCCATTTGCTGATCTCCTTCAGGGGATGCCTGTTTTTCTCCCTCCCTCATTCCAAGTTTTCTCCAACAGGTATGGGTTGCGGTTCTGGTCAATCTCTGCTTCCTTGACCAGGATGCATCAATCATGTAGGCAGACCAGGGCTCCACGGGCAATGCAGGCACTGTACAGGTCGTTGTTGAGTCCATCCTGGAAACAACTCACCAGGATGTCCTCAGGCCAGTTGAGGTGGCATGCCAGGTCTCGGAACTCCTCCATGTACCTGGCTATGGGGCGGCCCTTGCCTGACTGTTTTTATGTGGTCTCATGCCTTTTGGTCAGCTAGGTGGTCTTCAAAGCACCACCTCAGGGCTTACATAAAGCAATTGAAGTTCCGAAGCTCTGGGGCATTAAAGTTATGCAGGGCTACCATCAAATGGGCTGCTGTGCCTTCCAGGGCCAGGGTGATGACCCTGACCCTAGCTTCCTCACTGGGGAGGGTCATTTGCATGTAGGTGAGCATGTGAGCAAGGAAGAATCCCAATTGCTGGGAGTCCCCATCGAATTTCACCCTGAGAGGGACCAGCTTCAGCTCAGATTGTGGTGGCGGGGCTCTCCCTCTGGCTGCTTGGGGAGCATTTACTCCCAGGGGTCTGGCCCATTGAAAGGTGGCTGGGGTGGCCACTGCCATCTTAGTAGAACCAGCTGCCCCCACTGTGGTTTCAGTATTTACCGACTCTCTCCTGCCTCCCGCAGTTTCTTCGAGCCATTCCTCACTTCTGCCCCATGTCACTTGGACTTCACTTTCAGGTTCTGAAATGCTTCCACTATGAAGTGCATTGCCTGCTTCAGGATCTGGTCAGCTGAGTCCTGCTCCCCCTCAGTCTCTTCGTCATCACAGAGCAATTCCATCTCCCACTTCCAACCGGTTTTCGACTGCCCTGGGTGAAAGTTATGCATTGGGCTCTTCCATCCCAATCCTCTCTTTTCCCCACCTCGGTCTCATGTCTCCCCCATCCATGCAGAGGGACTCTCTTCAGGGTGAGTCTTGGTGGCCAACTCTTCCCAGCACCCGGACTCATCTTGCTCATTGCCATGGAGCGACATGGTGTGCATGATCCCCACGGTAGGGCGGATGCCTCTCCGAGTTGACCTCTTTGCAGATCTTGCTTTTAATGTAAGATCCTGCCTCAGCTAATACTCCCAAGAAAGCAGAACTCGTGAAACTGGCATGGTTTCAAACAGGAACTTTTACTGAGAGACAGTGAAAGCGGGAAAGCAAAGCAAGATCTGAGAGATTCTCACGTAAACCGTTACATTAAAACTTTCCTTTACAAACCCCTCCCCAGTGCTCAATTGTCCATCTCATTTCCAGCCAACCCACAGGTGTGAAGTTGTTATGGGAACCGGAACAATAAGGGATGGTTCCCAGGCGCTGCGTCTTCTTTTTACAATGGCTCGGAGATAAGGCAGATGGCCCCTAGCACATTCCTCCCCTCCTCTTCACACCCAAAGAGATTCATCAAAAGTAGAGAGAACAAAGTAAAGGAAATACATCTGTGAGCCCCCCTCCCAACAGAGTAAAACCTCCCCCTCTCACCAGAATGGCAGAGCCCCAAAAATGCTTATAAAGGGGTTCTTACAGGCTCCGTGGTAAATGTTGCTAGAATGTCCCCCTGCGAAGGAGCCATCCAGTTGGTGAAATGCCACCAGGACTTTCAACTGCCTCAGGCAAATCCCCAGTTTCTCAACCAGGACTGGGTTCACTAAACATGTAATGCAACCTGAGATCTAACAGAGCCCTGAGATTAGCTTTCAGCCCAGAGCTGGGGAAGTACAGTTCTATGGGGATAATCACTCATTTGACCAGGTCCTTACCAGGGAGTCGTCATCATCCTCGGTGTCCATGAATGCCTGGTCAGCATCTGGTGGGGTTGGAGTTCCCTTGGCCCCTTTTGGCATTGGGGTGAACTCTACGATTTCCACCCCTTTTAGTGCTGTCTACTTAGCTTGTGCTGACCCTTTTGTCATTTTCCCTGTGGGGTTTGGGCTGGCTTTCTTTGCTGGAACCTGGTTCTGACCACATTTGAAGCAGTCGACGTGGCTGGTGAAGGTTGAGGTTTTTCGGTTTATTTTCTTTCCGGAGGAGCCCTCTTCCAGGATTTTGCTGCTCGGTACTTATTTCAAGCTTGATCAATCTCCACTTCTTCAACAAGCAGCATGCCAGAACGTGGAATTCCTCAGGGTACTCCTGCCTCACTGTCTTAATGTTGTCTCTGGCTTTCCAATCAGCCAGGTTATCGAACTGGTGGCGGAGTATGGTCATAAAATGATTAAAGTTTCTCAGCTCAGGAGCATTTGCATTGTGGAGGGTTACCATTCAACAAACAGCTGCTCTATCCAATGCCAGTGTGATACACCTCACTTTGGCACCTTCAGTGGGATGTCTGGCTTGTACTCCTGTATGTAAGTTAGGACATGGGCCAGGAAAAATCCCAGATGCTGGGAGTCCCCATTGAACCTCACCCCTAGCAGTGGGGCCTTTCTTCCGAAGGTACCTGCTCCTCTACCACCTCCCAGTGTGTTGGTGGGATTTCTTTGTGCAGGTCCTGCCATTGCCGCCACCCCAGCCAGGGTTGCCAGGACTCCTGTGGTGGTGTTTAAGGGAGAAGCTCTTCCACAATTATCTTCTTCTCAGGCTTCATGAGTCTCCATTGAGGTTGTCTTTGCCTTAAGGCTCTGGAACACGTCCATTATGATGCACATAGCTAGTGTGGTCAACCTCGCCACTTTCTTCCTCCTCAAATTTGAATTCTTATAGATTTCCTTGCCATTTGTGCTGCTGGATACCTTGGGTGAGATTCGCTTTCTTAGTTCTCCCTTCCCAGTCATTCTTCTTCCCAACACCAATGGACCATCTGGGTTTCGATGAGCCCCCTAGATTGGCGGCCTCCTCCATCCATTTGGAGAGGTCACTGTGGGGGCTTGCCTTAGCACAGGCTTCCACTCAGTACTCAGCTTCCTCTTGGTCTTGTACCGACTTCTCTTGCACAGTCCCCATGGTAGAGGTAAAGCCTCTTCGGGTTGACCACTATTGAAAATTCCACTTAATCTAAGGACCGGCCCCAGCAGTCCCCCTCAGGAAAGCATGACTCTTGACTCCATGTGGTTAATCAAAAGAACTTTTACTGAGAGGTAGTGTTTGCAGTAGAGCAAGCACTTTTTCTCACAATGAAACCCAGCCCCCTTGACCAGTCTACTGGCAGCCACAGAGCCACAAGGTTATTCGAGAATACCAAAGCACAGGATAGATAGCGGTTCATCTTCGGGGCACAGTGACCTTGGTAGCAAGCTGGAACCGGCTGGGAAGGAGTCTATTGTGTAGTGGGTTTTGAAGGCAATAACCAGGCCAGCATTATGCAAAAATGTTTATTCAACCAAGAACAGAACTGTCAAACACTGGCAACATGCCTGCTATTTATATGTTTCGCCTCTAGGGCGTCAACCAATCACAACGCTAGCTTGCTCCCACTCAAACTTGAATCTTTTGACGTTTCCCTCCAAAATTGTTGGAGGTACCCTAGCTTTACAGCACCATAATATCAGTATTAATACATAACACCACTCCCCCCTAGGATAGTTGCCATTTTTGTTTGATCAATGCACATAGTCCTCAAGGTAGGCCGGGGGGCCTGCGGCTTCAGGCGGATCGCTGTAATGTTGTTTGGGCATCTTGTTCGACTGCACGATTGTCCGTCCCAGTTTGACCCGTGCCGTGGTGGCTGTTTAGGTCATCTGATGAGAGGTGCGGTTCTACGACCTGGGGTGCCTCGACTTTCAGCGGGGGCGGCCCTTGCAGGTGTGGGCAGATTTGGGAAAACCCAGTGTGTCTGCATTTCCCTCAAACTCCTCCCTCAGGATTGGGCCAGCCTGCCGACGCCTCAGCTGGTCAATGTGGCATCTGACCACGCGACCATTTTCCAGGGCCACCTTGTAGGATAATGGCCCCGTTACCTTAGTCACTTTAGCAGCAACCCAGGGTGCTCCCGGCCCATAGTTCCTGGTCCATACCATTTCACCCAGCTGTAGGTTCCTGGGAGGCTTGGGTTGAGCTATTTCTGCTGCTGTCCTGTCTGGGTGGAGTCGGTCGACCTTTGTTGTGAGCTGGCGGCCCCACTGTAGTTCTGCAGGGCTGCAACCCGTTGCGGTGCTAGGAGTCGTGTGCTGGCACAGGAAGAAATTTGCCAGGCAGTGATTCCAATCCCCAGTTGTATTTCACTTGAGCGATTCCTTGGTGGACCTCACCATTCGTTCAGCCTGACCATTGGAAGGGAGGAAGGGTGGAAGGGAGCAGAAGTTGCGTGCCATATCATGTTGGCATTTAGGAATGATTGGAATTCCACCACCATGAATTGTGCCCCATTGTTGGACATGATGACATCTGGCAGACCATGTGTGGTGAAGAGCCGGTGTAGCTCCTGGATCACCCTGGCAGTGGTCATCAATGGGACATGTACCACTTCCAACCACTTGGAATAGCTTTCCACGACAATGAGGAATACCTGTCCCTGGAATGGGCCTGCGAAGTCGCTGTGTACGCGAGACCAAGGGGTGTGCGTGGTCTCCCAGCGGTGCATGGGTGCTTGGGGCATCTCTGGACGGGTCTCTTGGCAGACCTGACAGCCCCTTACTTGGGTTTCAATGTCTTTGTCCAGGCCCAGCCACCACAAATAGCTCCTGGCTAAAGCCTTCATCCTTACGATTCCAGGGTGCCCTTCATGTAGAGAATCTAGCACCCTGCCTTGCAGACTGGGTGGGACCATGACTCTGCTCCCCCATAGTACACAACCCTTGTGGGCTGATAGTTCGTCTTTCCTGCACGCATAGTGCTGGAACTCTGGGCCTGGCCAGGTTTCTGGTCACCCCCTCAACACCCAGTTGAGAATGCGGCTGAACGTTTTGTTTGTGGTGGTTTCAGCGGCCATGTCCCCTGCGTGTAGGGGTGTTTCTGGAAGGTCCTGGATTGCCAGGATACGCACTGCTGGAGCTGGGTCTGGATCCGTCTGCAGCAGAGGCAGTCGGCTGAGCGTGTCGGCGTGGCCCATTTCCTTCCCTGGCTTGTGGACTAACCTGTACAAGTAGGCAGCCATGAAGATTGACCATTGCAGCATCCATGGTGACAGGATCTGTGGAGTCTGCTTGTCAGCCGTAAAAAGGCCAAGCAGTGGCTTGTGGTCTGTGAAGATGGTAAAGGGTTGGCCATATAAGACGTCGTGGAACAATGGCGAGAGCTTCCTTATCGATTTGTGCATAGTTCCTCTCAGCTGCTGATAAGGTTCGTGAGTAGTATGCAATGGGAGCCTCGCGACCATCTGGCATTTGATGGCTTAGCACTGCCCCAATGCCATAAGGCGAAGCATCGCAAGCTAGCGTTACTGGCAGTTTTTCGTTAAAATGTGCCAGCACGGAGTTTGATGACAGCAGTGATTGGACTGCCTTAAATGCCCTATCATGGGTGCTCGACCAGGCCCAGGCCGCTTTTATGTCCAATAGGTGGTGAAGTGGTTAAGCCAGGGCGGCCTTGTGTAGCAAGAACGAATGGTAGAAATTAAGCAGGCCTAGGAATGCTTGCAGTTCCCCCTTGGATTTGGGTCTGGGGGCTTGTTGAATTGCTTTCAACTTGGCCTCTGATGGGTGTATTCCATTAGCATCAATACGGAACCCCAGGAACTCTGTGGATTCCACGCCAATTTGGCACTTGTCTTTTTTTAGTTTTAAACCTGTCTCATTGAAACATTGCAGCACTGCCCAGAGACGTTCTGCTAGGACTGCCGCTGATTCCCCTGTGATTAGGATGTCATCGAAGTACGGGCAGACGCCTGGTATATTTTTAAGAGTCTGTTCCATGATGCTTTGGAACAACCCAGGGGCTATGCTTACCCCAAACTGCAGGCAGCGCACTCGGAATGCCCCTCTGTGTGTGATGATGGTCTGTGCCTTGGTGGTGGCATTGTCAACTGGCAGCTGCTGGTATGCTTGTGTGAGGTCTAATTTGGCAAAAATTCGGCCTCCCTGAAGTGAGGCGAGTATGTGGCTTACCACCGGAACTGGGTAAGCATGTTGCTGTAGTGCTTTATTGATTGCGCACTTGTAGTCCACACAGATGCGAATGTTCCCATTTGGCTTTACTGGGGTCACTATGGGAGTCTCCCACAGGCTACTGTCCACAGGTTGGAGCACTCCCTGCTGCACTAGTTTGTCGAGTTCCGTGTCTATCTTTGGTTTTAGTGCGAACGGCACTCTGTGCGGTTTCATTCGGATTGGAGTGACTGCTGGGTCAAGGTTGAGCGAAATGGTGCCCCCCTGTATTGTCCCAACTCTGTGCTGAAAACATCAGTGTATTGTTGGCATACTGCTGCCAGGTCAACTGTTTGTGTGCGATGGATGCCTGTCACATAGATGCCCAAGGCTTCAAACCAATCCAGTCCAATGAGGCTGGTGCACTGTCCATCTATGACCACAACGCTGAGGGGACCCTCAAATTCCTTGAAAACTCTTAACAGTGGCTTCTCCCCTTATGGAAACATGGCAATTTTGGAAGTCCGTTAGTATGAGGCTTGATGGCTTGAGCGGTATTTGCCCCTTGCCTTGTCTGCAAATATAATTAAAAGTCTGGTATGAAATGATGGATAGGGCTGACCCAGTGTCTAGCTCCATGGAGCATGGGACCCCCTGCAGTCTAGTTTGGAGTTTTAGCTTCTCTTTGAGGGGGTGTTGGGCTCCCGTTAGTTGAATACTTTGCCTCCCTGAGCAATATCCAACCCTGTTCTTCCCTGGGCCCCAATTACCTTTCTGCTGTGGGGCCGCAGTTCGCGTTTCTCTCTGGCAGCCTCTACAGACTCAGGCGATGTGCCCTTGCTTTCCACAGGCGCGGCACATCACTGTGCGAAATCTGCACTCTGCCCTTTTATGCTGTCCCCCACAGCTAGCGCAGTTCAGTGGGGCCGTTGTTTGCTCTGTCGAGCATTGCCATCTGAGTGGCTCCCTCTGCAACTGATCGATCTCGTCGTCTTCATCGGTCTCCCCGGGTCCCTCAGAGGTCTCGGGGTGGATCGCCGCAGGACTGGTGTGTGCTTTTGGTGGCTGGAGAACCTTCATTGCTCCTCCAGCAGCCTCATCCACCATGACTTCCTTCAAAGCGTCTTGAAATGTCAGTTTTTCCATGGCGAATAGGCGCTGCTGTAGCTGTCTATTTAACAAACCGCAAACAAGTCTGTCTCTGAGGCGGTCTTCTAAATCTGGAAACTCGCAGTTGCGTGAAGCTTGTCGAAGTGCGGCCACAAACTCAGCTGCCGATTCTCCAGACCTCTGCTCGCGTTGCTCAAAAGCATGGCGCCGAACGATTATGGAGAGTTTTGGCTCAAAGTGTTCTTTTAACCTCCTCTTGAGGTCTGCGTATGTCACTGACTCTATGCTTGCCGGTGCCACCAGGTTTTCTGCAATGTCGAATGTCGTTTGCCCACATGCACAGAGTAGAGTTGCCACCTTCAGGCCATCGTCTCTGACCTGATTCGCCCGTAGGTAATTGTCAACACGGGAGATGTAGGAGCTCCACTGCTCTGGATGGGTGATGTCGAACTTGTTGAGCCGACCAAGTTTAGCCATTCTGGGAGTTCTGTGAGGTCCTGGTTACCGCCTTTGCTGCTGCAGTAGGAACTGTGTAGCCTTTTGATCCTGGAGACGGATCCCTCAGGATGTCTGTGCCTCCAGTGTGTCTTACTGGCAGGCAGGGCGGGGACGTGGTCCCACCAGGGCTCTGTGCCTGGTCTGACACCCAGTGACTTCAGTCTCTTAGCTCACATCAGCTCTCTTCCTGCAGAATCCCACCTTCATTGCCACTATTGTGTAGTGGGTTTTGAAGGCAATAACCAGGCCAGCATTATGCAAAAGTGTTTATTCAACCAAGAACAGAACTGTCCAACACTGGCAACATGCCTGCTATTTATACGTTTCGCCTCTGGGACATCAACCAATCACAACGCTAGCTTGCTCCCACTCAAACTTGAATCTTTTGATGTTTCCCTCCAAAACTGTTGGAGGTACCCTAGCTTTACAGCACCATAATATCAGTATTAATACATAACAGAGTGTCAGAATCCAGTTATATTTCCTTTCTATCTTCTAATCTAAAACCAATTATTACTATTTCCTGGGTCCTGCCATACTCCCAAGCGGGAGGGGGGACATGCGGAGGGGTTTTATTACTTTCACTTCCTCCATTCACTACAAAGTAACCTTTTGTTTATTCGCTTCTACTAACCATTACAATGGAACCATTTGACTCTTATCCTATGTCCCTCTGAACTTCTCTTCCTTACCGGGCAACTAGAAAAAGGGTGTGTGTGAAAAGACACAGACCTCCGGAATCTAGTTTATTTCTCCGTCATCAAAATAAACTCTGAAGAGCTGGTGAATGATTGTGGAGCCAGTTTGATGTTATCTTTCATGGGTTTAACACCTAGAGAATTACCGGCCTGAGTCGGCCGGAAGGAATGTGGGGAGGAGTTTGCTTAGGGACATTTTAAAACATCAATGTATAAGGGAATCCCTCAGATCCTGTCTATTATGCCTACTATCAATTTCTTTTAATAAAAGTTCCTGTTGGAAGAGATTGTTTCCAAGAGTTCTGCTTTCTTAAGATGTGGATTGAAGTGGTTCCTTACACAGAGTCTGTCCCATCTCCAAAGGTGATGCCCCTCCCTAATTCCCAAGCAGTTACAGCGTTACAGCAAAAGTTAAAGTATGCAAAGATTGTCTCCCCAAAGAGGACCTCTCCCCCCTCCACTAGAATGGTAGGACACCTGAAAAAGGCGACCTGACACAATGGGGGAGATGTGATAGATGAGGAAGAGCAAGTATTTTTGCCTCATGATCAAGAAGTGAGAAATTTGAATGCAGTCCTGTCACAGGTTGGGCAAAAGGAGGGGGCGAGGTCATTCCCAAACTGAAAGAACACGAGGGAGTGCCCTCCTTTCTCCCCCCTCATCTGTTTTTTTAATCTCCTACCACTCTGTCTAATGGTGCTGGAGGGAAAGAACAAGAAGGAGGAGAAAGCAGGGATGGATTGTGTGTGTGTGAGAGAGAAAGAGAGAGTGCTCCCCTTTTTGTAAGTTTGCTTACTCCATCTGCAATGCTCTCCATTCCCCTACTTTTGCTTCCCTCCTGGCTTGCTCTCTCTCTCTCTCTCCCTGCTTTATTCCCTTTCTCACTCTTTCCTTCCAGCGGAAATTCCTTTCCCAGGACCAGTGTCCTTGAAGGGAGGAAGATAGCTTGGTTTAGTGCCTCTGGTTCCTGTCAGTGTCCAAACTCCCCAATTTCCTACAAGATTTCTTCCCACCTACAGCACCCTTCCCCTCCTAAATGCCCCCTCCCCCAGTTATGGCAGTTGCTAGCGAGTTTCAAAGAAGATGAAGATAGGCAGCTGACATTTGGCCCCACTTTTCTGAGGAGTTCACCCTGCAAGAGAAAGAATTTTAAGGGATTGATAATATGACTTCAGATATTTGGGGTTTGTCAGGGTATTACTGGTGGAAGGAACGTAGAAGTTTTGCAGCTCAAATCGTGATGTCTATCCACCCATTTTGACTGTGAAGCAGGGAAGTGTATCTAAGCAATTAGATATTGCACCCTGCCTTTGCATTTGCAAAGATTTCTTTCTCTTCAAAATGTTGTTCCCTTTCAATAAAAATGGGAAGGGGAAGAGTGAGAGGAGATGGACAAAGTGGGGAGGTGATTTCTGGTTTCAGCAGACTATAGTGAAACACAAGATGGATTCTCTTTAGATTCTTTGGTTCTAAAGTTGCACTGTGACTGGATTAATAATTTTGTTAATGGGAAATGGACCTATATATTTTGGACCTAGTTTTTTAGACTGTTGGGTAGATTGAATGCATTTTGTAGAAAGGTACACTTGATCACCCACTTTAAACTCTTGGTTTGGTGCACTTTTTATTGGTTTACCATTTATAGACTTCTCATGCTTCCTCTAGCACTTTGCGGACTACAATTCAATGCATAGCAGCATTGGCTTTACTCCATTTAAGGTAGCTTCAGGCCAAGACTTTGTAGCAATCCCCAAATTACTTCTGGAAAAAGCCCAAAACCTTTCACTGTTAGAGTGGATACAAATGCAAAATAGTATTTTGCATTTGTATCCACTCAGACAGTGAAAGGTTTTGGGCTTTTTCCAGAGGTAATTCGGGGATTGCTACAAAGTCTTGGCCTGAAGCTACCTTAAATGGAGTAAAGCCAATGCTGCTATGCATTGAATTGTTATATGCCACCTCCACAAATGGTAGGAGGTGATTATCTTGTTGATAATTAATATAGCACCTGAGGTGTTGTTCTAATACGGAATTGGCTGTCTTTCACACACACCCAATTCATTTGGGTGGGTTGGGAGGACCTTAATCCTTGGGGGGTTCCCATTAGTTTCAGAAATTCACACCAAAACTGCGAAGTAAATTGCACTCCCCAATCTGAAATGATGCAGTCAGGGACACCATGGAGTCTGTACACATCTTGGATAAACAGTCTGGCTAAGGCATGGGCTTTGGACATGGGATGAAGTGGAACTGTTTGAAAATAGGTCTGTAACAACCCAAATCACAATATTCCCTGCACTCTCAGGCAACTCCTCTATATAGTCCATAGAGATTTCTTTCCAGGGTGCATGGGGGTTCGCCACTGATTGTAAGAGTCCCATGGGTTTCCCTGGCCATTTTTTTTGCACAGTCACACATTGGGCAGCTAGCTACATAACTTTCAATGTCTTTTTTGAGGGATGGCCACCAAAATTGTCTCTTGATTAAATGCAGAGTTTTTACAAATCCAAAGTGCCCTGCTGCCTTTAATAGGTTTGTAAAATTCTACCTCGCAGGGAGGCAGGGATGTAGAGTTTTGCACCCACCCAAGCAAGTCCGTCTCTGATGGTGCATTGCTCCTTGTGGGCTGTTACTGTTCTGTTCGCAACGCAGATATGAAGACGAGGCAGTTGGTACAAAAGATGATCTTTATTTTGTACATGCACTGAACAGAAGCAAGCGAGAATATGGCAACATGCCCTTTTATACTTCCCCTGCAAGGGGAGGCTCAACCAATGAATGCAGGCTATTCTCCCACCTCGCGCATGCGCACGAGGCTGGAGACAGCCTGTCTGGGTCCCGGGCAGACATGTGGTCTGCCCAGGTCTCTACAACCGGTCCCGGGCAAACACGTGGTCTGCCTGGGTCTCTGCAGTTGTCCTGCAGGTTTCCTGCGCCTTGCTGATTACCTCAGCAAAGCCCAGGACACAACACCCCTCCCCCCTTGGCTTGGACAATGCCGTCCCCGCCATTGACCAGTACCGTGTCACATTTAGTCCAACCCGCAGCCAGACTATTTCCCATACCCTTTGTAACCTGGTCCCCGTGGGATTCAAGTTAATCCACGTTCTTTTACTCTTAGATAACATGGGCCTCGCAGGATCACACATACTTCTGCAAATATTTAGGCAGGGCCTTAATCCACCCCGATCTTCGCGGATCCATGGTAGGGACGGGTGTGATGCCATTTGGGGGAAGTGAATTGGGTGCCTGGAGTGCTGGCTCCCGGTTTGCACACAACAAACCAGGACTTTGTCACCCAGAAGCCTCAGGGGTTCCCCCTAACTGCTGATTGGCTGGATCCGCTAAACCCAAACCAGATTTCCTTGGTGGGGTCGAGTTCCCCGAGTTCCTTGGTGGGGTCGAGTTCCCCAAAAACCCTTGGAACTCCCCTTGGGAGCAATGTCCTTCAGGCCCAAGGCCAGCAGCAGGGGTGCCCTGAGTAGCCGATTTATGGCCATTTGCCCTAAGCCGGGGACCTCTGCCAGAGTCAGGAGCCACCTCCATGGCAGACCCCTCTGCATCTATGCCAGAGTCAGGATCCGCCTCCATGGCAAGACTCTCCTCTGGTTGCAGAGACTGTGATCCACAATCGTAATTGGGGTCCTCCTCCCCCCCGAGAGCAGAGTCAGGGGAGGAATGCTGGCCTGGCAGCCACCAACGCAGCTGGTCTATGTGGCGCCGGAGGACACGCCCACCATCCAAGACCACTTCGTATGACAGAGGCCCAGAGACTTTAGAGATTACAGCAGGTACTCAGAGATGCCCCTGCCCATAGTTCCTGGTCCAAACCGGATCACCCACTTGAAGTCTCCTAGGTGCCCGTGGCTGCGACACCTGTGAAGCCATCCGGTCTGGGTGAAGCCTGTCCAGCTTTGTGATAAGTCTGTGACCCCAGTGGAGTTCAGCTGGGCTCTTTCCAGTAGCTGTGCATGGTGTGGTGCGGTGTGTGAGAAGAAAATCAGCTAACCTGTGATGCCAGGGTCCTTGAGTGATTCTCTTTAATGCGTCTTTCGTGGTGCGCACCATGCGTTCAGCCTGACCGTTGGTGGCAGGATGAAAAGGAGCAGATGTGGCATGCCAGATCATGTTGGCTTGTAGAAATGCCTGAAACTCAGAAGAGGTAAATTGTGGACCATTGTCTGAAACTAAAACATCAGGAAGGCTATGGGAAGCGAAGATTCCTCTGAGCACCTGGATGGTCCTGGCAGTAGTAGTGGAGGACACAGGAACGACCTCTAGCCACTTGGAATGGCTATCCACAAGGAGGAGGAAGAATTGCCCCTGAAAGGGCCCAGCATAATCTATATGGACACGTGACCATGGAGAAAGTGTCTCCTCCCACCTATGTACAGGGGCCTGGAGCATTTCTGGCTGTGATTGCTGGCACACTTGACATCCCTGAACCTGGGCCTCGATGTCCTTATCGAGGCCAGGCCACCAAAGATGGCTGCGCACAAGCGCCTTCATCCTGACTATTCCCGGATGTCCCTCATGAAGAGAGAGCAAGACTCTAATCCTCAATGAGGCCAGGATGACTACTCGGTTGCCCCACAGGATACACCCCTTGAATGTGGACAATTTGTGCTTCCTGCGCCAGATGCTCTGGAAATCAGTACCAGGACACGTGTCAGGCCATCCTGACAACACACGTCAGCACGTGTGCAAGCGTGTGATCAGTGGCTGTCTCAGCAGCCACATCCCTAGCATTGAGGGGAGATTCTGGTAAGTCCTGAATAGACAGAATATGCACAGCAGGGGCAGGGTCTGCCTCTATTTGCTTAAGAGGTAACCTGCTTAGGCCATCAGCATGGCCCATCTCAGTACCTGGTTTGTGAACCAGGGTGTAATCATAAGCTGCTAAGAAGATAAACCACCTCAGCATCCTTGGAGATATGATCTGAGGAGTTTGTTTGTTGGTGGTAAACAACCCTAGCAAAGGCTTGTGGTCAGTATAGACTGTGAAATGGCGTCCATACAAGAAATCATGAAATTTCTTGATGCCTGAGATTATTGCCAAGGCTTCCCTGTCAATCTGTGCGTAATTTCGCTCTGCAGATGAGAGGGTCCTCGAATAATAGGCCACAGGGACCTGAGTTCCATCTTCCTTGAGATGGCTTAACACTGCTCCTACTCCATAAGGGGAAGCATCACATGCGATGCACACAGGCAACTGCTCATTGAAGTGAGCCAGTACAGCATTGGAGGATAGCAAAGCCTTGACTTTTGTAAAGGCTTCCTCATGGACTTTTGTCCATGCCCAGGGAGCCTGTTTGTCTAAGAGCCTGTGTAGCGGCTCAGCCACAGCAGCTTTGTGTGGAAGAAAAGAATGGTAAAAATTCAAGAGGCCCAGAAAAGCCTGAAGTTCAGTTTTTGACTGGGGACTAGGGGCCTGTTGGATGGCCTTGAATTTGGACTCTGCGGGGTGGATGCCATCTGCATCAATGCAGAACCCCAAGAACTCGGTGGATGACACACCGATTTTACACTTGTCCTGCTGTAGCTTCAGCCCAGCTTGGCAGAAACGCAGCAAGACAGCCCTCAGCCTTTCGGCCCAGTTTCCTGATGATTCTCCTGCAATGAGGATGTCATCAAAATAGGGGCAGACTCCGGGAATCCCTCTGAGCGTTCGCTCCATCACCCCTTGGAAAATGCCAGGGGCTACATTGACCCCAAACTGCAGCCTCTTTACTTTGAATGTACCTCTGTGCGTGACTATGGTTTGGGCTTCAGCAGTCGCCTCATCAACAGATAACTGTTGATATGCTTGAGCCAAATCAAGCTTGGCAAAGTACTTCCCTCCTTTCAGTGAGGCCAGAATGTGGCTCACCACGGGCACAGGATATGCATGCTGCTGTAAAGCCTTATTCAATGTGCACTTATAGTCCGCACAGATACGGACTTCCCCATTGGATTTTAGGGGAGTTACTATGGGGCTTTCCCATGGACTAGAGTCCACAGGTTCCAGAATGCCTTGTTGGAAGAACTTGTCCAACTCGGTATCAATTTTGCTCTTTAAGGCAAAAGGCACCCTCCTTGGCTTGACCCGTATGGGTGTAATGCCTGGATCCAATTTTAATGCAATGGGAGGCCCCTTGTACGATCCAAGTTCTGAGCTGAACACATCTGCAAGCTCCTCACACACTCCTGCAAGGCTAGCTGTTTGCAGCTGGTTCAGACCAGTCACTTGGATCCCAAGTGCCTCGAACCAATCGAGTCCTATGAGACTCGTTTTATCACCCCCAACAACTACTACATCCAATAATCCATTGAAGCCTTTTTGCTGCACTCTGATTGTGGCTTCCCCCTTCACGCTTACTCGCGTGTTCTGGAAATCCGTGAGAACAAGATTGGAGGGCCTGAGCCTAACTCTTGAGCCACTCCGGAAGCAAATCTTATTGAATGTGTCCACTGAAATAATAGAAAGAGCGGAGCCTGTATCCAGCTCTATAGCCAGGGGAACTCCCTGCAGCTTCACATCTATGCGCAGCTTTTTCTTAAGGGGCCTATGCATTCCTGTCTTGAACACCCCCCTCCGGGACGCGCAGAAACCCACCCTGTTTTGGCTGGGGACCTTGGTACCTTTCAGAGGCAATTCTGGGGACCTGTTCTTTGGACGACCCATGCAGGCCGATGCTATATGGCCTTGCCTTCTGCACGCTCGACAGACAGCAGATCGAAATCAACAGTCGGCCCTCCTGTGGCGACCCCCACAGCCGAAACAGCAAAGGGATGCAGGCGGTGGCCCTCTCCGATCCGACAGTCGTCTCTCCGCCGATGGCTGGATCTTGTCCACCTCTTCCTCCTCAGAGTCTTCTCCAGAGGCCTCGTGCGCGGCCTCCTGGTGGATCGGGACAGTCACTGGATGACTCTTCATAGACCGCAAGGCCTTCACCGCGCCTCCAGCTGCTTCCTCTGCTGCGATTTCTCGTAAGGCATCTTGAAAGGTGACGTCCGTCTTTGCAAACAATTTCTGCTGTACTTCGCGGCTTCGCAACCCACACACCAGTCTATCTTGGAGCCTTTCCTCCAAGTCTTGAAATGCACATGGGCATGCGGCCTGCCTCAAGGCCGCGATGAAATCCGCAGCTGATTCGCTGGGCCGCTGGTCCCTTTGCTCAAATTGATGCCTCCAAGCTATAATCGAGAGCTTGGGCTCGAAGTGTTCTCGCAGCATCTTCTTCAAATCGGCGTACACGATTGATTCCAATGGTGCTGGGGCGACAAGATTCTCAGCTCTTGCCCACAGACACAGCTCTTGCCCACAGACACAAAGCAAGATAGCTGCTTTCAGGCCGTCTTCTTGAACTTTATTCACTCTGAAATAGTTTTCGACGCGAGCTGCATACGAGCTCCAGTTCAGGATGCGCGATGTCGAATTCGCCGAGATGGCCCAGCTTGGACATCTTCTTCCTCGATGGCCTCATCCACGCCTCTCGCCGTAAGGAATTGAGAAGGGGTCCAATGAAGCCAAGCCCGCCTCCAGCGTCTGTATGCTGGCCGGCGACTGCTCCTCCTGGACGCCGCACTTCTCTTCTCTTCCCGGCCTAGGTGAGTAGGCCTACTTCTGTTTCTTCGGGATCCCAAACGGCGGATCCCACCTTCGTCGCCAATGTTCTGTTCACAACGCAGACATGAAGACGAGGCAGTTGGTACAAAAGATGATCTTTATTTTGTACATGCACTGAACAGAAGCAAGCGAGAATATGGCAACATGCCCTTTTATACTTCCCCTGCAAGGGGAGGCTCAACCAATGAATGCAGGCTATTCTCCCGCCTCGCGCATGCGCACGAGGCTGGAGACAGCCTGTCTGTCTACAACCGGTCCCGGGCAAACACATAGTCTGCCCGGGTCTCTGCAGTTGTCCTGCAGGTTTCCTGCGCCTTGCTGATTACCTCAGCAAAGCCCAGGACACAACAGTTACTATTCATCTTTTAGAGCCAATTTTAATTGGTCTAGTATTTCACAAGACATGTCCGGGTTGGCTTTCCTCTGGGCCTTTGTAATCACTGCTGCTGCCAGATGGTTGGATTGAATGACTATGCGGACTATTTCAGGCCTGGCACTATTGTATCATGGTAGCCTGGACAAAGCATCTGCTAAAAAGTTCTTTCCCCCAGAATATAGCATAAGGAGAAGTTAAACTGATTGAAGTACTGTGCCCATCGGACTTGCTTGGGGGATAACTTTTATGGGTTTCTTAAAGCTTCCAGATTCTTGTGATCTGTCCAAAGTTCAAATGGGTTTTTAGTTCCTTCTAAAAAGTGCCACCACATTAATAATGCCTATCAAACTACATAAGGTTCCCTGTCCCATACCGCCCACCTCTGTTCTGTATCAGTTAGGTTTTTGGAGGTGTAGGTGCAGGGTTGAAGGATTCCCTGGGGGTTTTCTTGTAACAATATGGCTTTTACAACCACATCACTAGCATCTGCTTGAATCACAAAGACAGCATCAGGATTTGGGCGTCTTAATACGGGCTCTGCTGTGAATAGCTGCTTAAATTTCTCAAAGGCTGCCTGGCACTCATAGTCCAATTAAGTGGTTGACTGGGCTTGGGTTTTCCCCTCCCTTTGGTTTTCAATAAATTAGTGATGGATAGGGCGATTCATGTAAAAGAGGGAATGAACTGCCAGTAAAAGTTAGCAAACTCTAAGAAGCTTTGAAGTTGCTTCCTTGTACAAGGAGGGGCCCATTCTAGTACTACTTTAACCTTTTCTGAGTCCATCTCCACTCCTTCATGTGAGATCCGGTATCCTAGGTATTCAATGCTTTCTTGGTGGAACTCACTTAGCATATATTTCTGCTGTCCACAATTGTTTTAATACTGCTCACACAAGTTTAACATGTTTATGCTTCATCTTGGAATAAATCAGAATGTTGTCCAGGTACACTTGCACCCCTTTGTTCATGTAGGAATTTTGTTTATTAGTTGCATGAACACAGCTGGAGCCGCTTGCAGTCCAAAAGGGAGTAATCTGAATTGGAAGCAACCCAGGAGGCAGTTGAACGCATTTCCACTTGTCCCCCTCCTTAATTTTGACACAGTTATGACTCCCATAAGTCTAATTTCATGAAAAACTTTCCTTTGGCCAGGTGCACTATACACAGTGTGTTATCACTTGGATTAAAGAAGCAAGGCTCTGCAGATACTCATGCCACTATTCTGGTTTACATAATCATGTGGTATATAGTTTAAAATTTAAAGGTAAAGATTATGGACTGTTTTCTTTCTTTTGCTGGTTCAATATGATGTAAGTTACATGGTCCTTTCTTTACAATTGTATTTTGTTCACTTATATCCCACAGAAATCTAGTTAGTATTACTGATAGCGTGTGTGTGTGTGTGTGTGTGTGTGTGTGTGTAGTACCTACTGCTAGGTAGGTGGGTATTTCTGTGTGTGGTTAACTCATATTTTGAGGATGAAGGTCAGCATGCATGTTTATACATTATATATTGTACTCATAGAGAAGTCCTTTATTCTGTAATTTTCTTAATATGCAGTCCTAGATATAGGAAATAAATGAACAAAGGCTGTCCAGTCTCTTCTTAAAAGCCTCCCGTGAAGAAGCACCTACAACCTCTGAAGGCAAGCTGTTTCACTGGTTAATTGTTCTTACTGTTAGGAATTTTCTTCTTGATTGCTTCTCTCCTTGATTAATTCCCATCCATTGTTTCTTGTCTTCCCTTCTGGTGCTTTGGAAAATAGGTTGACCTCCTCTTTTTTGTGGCAGCCCCTCAAATATTGAAACACTATCATGTCACCCCTACTCCTTTTCTTTAGACTAGTCATACCCAATTCCTGCAACTGTTCTTCATATGTTTTACTCTCCAGGCTCTTAATCATCTTAGTTGCTCTTTAAAAAATCTCAACATCTTTTTTTATAATGTGGTGACCAAAACTGGATGCAGTATTCCAGATGTGATCTTACTTAGCTTTTATAAAGTGCTACTAATACTTGATGTGATCTTGACTCTATCCCACTGTTTATGCAACCAAGGATTGGCTGCTCTGGCAGTGTTGGCTCGTATTTAAGTGATTATCCACTAGGATTTCAAGATGCCTCTAACAATTACTATTTTTGAGTCAGGTTTCACCTAATCTGTACTTGTACATTTGATTTTTCCTGCCTAAGTGTAAAATCTTACTTTTCTTAACATTAAATTTCATTTGGTTGAATAGGGCCCAGTGTTCAAGTCTGTCAAGATCCATTTGGATCCCGAGTCTGTCACCTGGGGGATTGGCAATTTCTGCCAACTTAATGTTGTCTGCAAATCTGATGAGTTCCCCTTCTATTTCCTTATCTAAGTATTTTATGAAGCTATTGAAGAGTACTGGACCTATTGTGGTACCCCACTGCTTACTTCCCTCCATGTAGTACCATTAAGGACTAATAGTTAAGTGCAGTTTGTCAGCCAGTTACAAATCCATCTAGTGAGGATGTTGTCTATCTCACATTTTTACTAGGAAGTACATTGTGGTCTACTTTGTCAAACGCCTTACTGAAATCCAAATATATTATGTCCACAGCATTTTGCTAATGCACTAATTTAGTGACTTTGTAAAAGAATGAAATAAGATTTGTTCGGCCTGATCTGTTTTTGACAAACCCATGTTGGTTTCTGGTTATACTTTACTTGCTTCTGGGTGTTTGCAAATCTGTTGCTTGATTGGCTTTTCCAGGATCTTCCCAGGTATTGATGTCAGGCTGATTGCTCTGTAGTTTTTTGGATCTGTTCCTACTCCCCCTTTTTTTTTAAAGATGGGAACCACATCAGCTCTTTCCACTCCTCAGGTAGGTCCCCTGTGCTCCAGGATTTTTTAAAGATATGGTTCAAAGGTTCTGAGATAACATTTACAAGCTCCTTCAGAACTCTGGAATGTAATTTGTCAAGTCCCAGTGATTTGAACTCATCTAGATCAGACAAGTGTTCTCTTACCGTTTTATTACTTATTTTAATTTGTATTCCTAACCTCTCTTTTACGGTTATGTTTTTGGTAGATTGTTCTATACAGGTAGTCGAGGTACGAATCTAATGGAGCCTGCCCATTAGGCTCGTAAGTAAAAAAATTCATCAAACGAATCAGACCCAATTTTACAAACATTTTAAAATCAAATTCATTAATTGAGTCAAATGGATCGTAAAATGAACAAAGATCTGACTTACTATTTTGTCCGATTTGTTAAATTGATTGCTGCCTGAACTGAGAGGTTTTCCCCTCTGCTACCAATTGCCCATCAGCTGTTTTTGGTGCAGCCTTCCACTCAGGAACTAAATTGGTTTCATGCAGGCTGCAGAGCTCTTGGTTTGCAATGCTTTTTTTAAAAACTCATTTGTTGCTAATCAGCTCAAGCTTCTTCAGACAGCTGCCCAGATCAGGGGGGAGCAGAATTCTCCAATTGTAGAGACTTCCGGTTTGCCATTGTGGCGTTGCCGGACATGTCAGGGCGATCCCCGTCCCCACCGTCCGGTTTTATCCCGCTGGGGGACCCTGAAAAGGGTCAGAAGTTGCCCTGGATGGGCGACGAGTGAGGAGAGGACCCCTGTGCGATCGCGGAAGGGTGGCAGCCCTCCCGCTTGATCCGGGGCAGCTCTTCTAACTGACAGGAAAAAGATCGGCCATAGTAATATGGCCCATCACTTAGCTGCTGACAGCCGAAGTCAAACTTACTAACAAGCTGTCAACACTGCTAACATTGGATGTTCTTGCTTTGACAAAATATGAAGAGGCAGCCACTCTCTGTATAAGCTGTGTGGTACTTTTAGAGTTAAATTAGATGATGCTGGGAGGGGAGGAGAAAGAATTTGTGTGGGGATTAGTTAAGATAAGAATGGAAGGGAAACTTTGCCCTTCAAACTGATTGGACAACATGATTTATGACTGCAAATTAGAGGAGGGAATTATGCTTGAATATTATGTGCTCAGGGGAGGGGAATTCAGATCTTGCCATCCACCATGCTGTGCTGACACTTTGTTTCACTATTAAAGACTTTTTAGGATAAACAATGCCTGAAAGTTCTTTGAAGTCGGAACCTTGACATCATGCCAAGATCTACTTTCTTTTCAAACTATCTGGAGTCCTGAACTCCAGCCTCTGTCTCTAGGCTTGAGAGAAGCTGGCAAAGATTCAGCAGAAAATTTCATCATGGGAAAAGAGAACTTGCTTGAAGACGGTGACCCAGCAGCTGCTGATACCCCAGAGGAGGAAGCAATAGACAGCATGCTGTGGGAGGATGAGTTTTTGCAGATGGGGGCGGAACCCAAGCAGCTAGAAGAGCTGATCTGGCCGTCAGCCCGGGCTCAGTCCAGCGGAGACTCCAGATGCCTTGAGACTGCCTTGCCACCCTCAAAGGCTTCAAAAGCAGAGCGGTGGAGAGCTACCAGATCGTCTGCCACTGAAGGTTCGGGTGAGTCACTGGAAAGATTTGAAAAGCTAGAGATGAGAAGCAGAAATCAACTCCTGCTGAGAGGAGCCTACAGCCCCTCCATTGCAGATCAGACAGCCTTCCAGATCCTGTCTTCCCCTGCCAGGGCCTCCAGCCCTGCAGAGAGAGGGAACCCCAGTCTGAGGCCTCTGCAGCAATGGGAAGTTTGGCATCCCCCGCAGGTGGATGGTCAGCAACCTCTGAGCTTGCCACAGCTAATAGAGGCCTTGCAACAGCTTGGGATGGTGCAGAAGCCAGGAGATCAGCAGCTGGTGGGAGGACGACCACAGCAAGGAGATTGGTCACTGCCCCCGAACATACAGCAACTGCTGAGGGGCCTACAGCAGCAGGGGGTGTGGCCACAGCCCCTGAACATGCAACCCCTGGGCATGCAGCAGCAGTCAGGATGGGACCAGCAGCAACTGGGGTGCAACAGCCACAGTGGGGGGCCCAGCAGCCATTGATTGCTCCACCATTCAGAGCAACCTTCGATGGAGACCCAGAAAAGCTGAGTGTGCTCTCATTTGAACCACTGGACCTATCTCTACCCGGACCCAGGCGCTATGGTCAATGTGATTGTGTCCAGCCTAGAGGGAGAAGCATCCGAATGGCTGGACAATTTATATAATGAGCAAGCCCCCCACCTCTTCCTCCTAGGGCTGAGAGAAAGATTTGAGGACCCATCCATTGGCCTCAAAGCAGGAGAACAAATCCACAAAATAAATAAGCCGGCAGGCCTGCCCTGGAGTACGTACGAGAGTTTCGCAAGATAGCAGGATGGATAGAGAAGTGGCCTGAACAATCCCTAATCCATCACTTCATTGAGGGATTAGACGACCACCTCTCTCAGGCCTGCATCTATCGAGCAGTACCTGATCAGCTGCAAGAATGGTACCAGACAGTGGTGAGGCTAGATGTTCAGCTCACCTGCTATCAGAAGCCTCCCCCACCTGAATCCGAGCTGAAGCCAGAGCAACCTGAATGACAATCACCCCCACAAAAACCTTCAACTACTGCGATGGCTGAAAGACCCAGTCCACCTGCAGGCCCGTCAATTAAGTGTTTCTGGTGCGGACAGGAGGGACATCGAGCAGCAAACTGTCTAGTCTCCTACCCCAGACAACAGAGCAGACTGGGACCAGCAGCGAGAAAGAAACCTGCCCAGTTGCTAACGAGAGAGAAATCCAACCGGATCACGCAGGAACCTGTTGCCCAGGTCACATCCCCCACACAGGAGGACGCTGGGACTCCGGGTGGACCTGCCCCTGCTCTACCCTCCTTTGATAGTGATGACAAAGGAGAGAATGACCTGATGGTGAGTCGACACATCCCGCCTTTTTCACTGCCCACCAAACTTATCATCCCTAAGTCAGGGGCACAAATAGACTTAAACATGGATGCTCCTGGTGCATCATTAGCCTGCCATTTGCCATGAAAATGGGCCTACGGATGAAACAGCTCTACAAACCATGAGGTTTGAGCAAGCCGATGGCTTCCTGATGAGAGGGACTTTAGTCACGCAATTAACTGAACCCCTATGCCTAGAAATAGGTGAGCACTGGGAGTTTATTCACTTCCTGGTGGCCCCAAAAATGACTGAGGCTGTGATCCTAGGATTAGCCTGGTTGGACAAGTGGAAGCCATTAATCTGGTGGGAGAAAGGAATGAGAACTGTGAGACTACCTATAAAGCCTAAACCTCCCACTGATTCAACCGACATTGCAGGACACTTTAGGCCACCAAATGAGCAAGCGCACATGGCTGCCTCACCGCCACCAGGCGGGCCAATCATCCCCAGCGAGTACCGGGACCTGGCGGAAGCATTCAGTGAGAAAGAATGCGATACTCTGCCCCCTCACAGATCCAATGATTGTTCAATCAAACTGTTGCTGGGAGCCAAACTCCCATGACCGAGAATGTATGCTATGTCCCCCCTCGAAATGGAGGAGATGCAACGATACGTGAATAAAAACCTAGCGAGGGGGTTCATTGAACGAGCCAAGTCTACTGTGGGAACCCCTGTGTTGTTCAAAGAAAAAAAAGATGGGTCTCTTCATCTCTACATAGACTATAAGTGTCTCAACACTGTGAGTGTGGAAAATAAATACCCCCTCCCCCTCCTAAAGGACTTATTAACCCACCTGGCTAAGGGGAGTGTCTTCACTAAATTAGACCTGAGAGAGGCATATTACCGGGTGAGAATAAAGGAGGGAGACGAGTGGAAAACTGCCTTCAACTGCCCCATCGGGAGCTATCAATTCAAAGTCATGCCATTTGGACTACAGGGGGCCCCAGCCGTATTCATGCAGTTGATTAATGAGGTCCTACATGCTCACTTGTACAAAGGGGTTCTGGTGCATCTTGATGATATCCTGATATACAGCACGAATATGACTGATCATGTAAAGCTGGTGAGAGAACTGTTAAAGAAACTATTGAATGCCAAGCTTTATGCCAAATTGTCAAAATGCGAATTTCACCAGACCCGATTAGATTATCTGGGCTACAGAATTTCCAATGAAGGCATAGAAATGGACCCAGCCAAAGTGAAAACTATAATTGAATGGCAGCCCCCAAAGATTTGCAAACAGCTTCAGAGCTTTTTAAGTTTTGCCAACTTCTATCGTCAATTCATCCCCTCCTTTGCCAAGATTGTCCTACCCCTTACAGAACTACTCAAAACAGGCAAAGGAGGAGGGAAGCCACGACCGGGCCAACCACTAGCATGGACGATGGGATGTCAAACAGCTTTTGAGAATTTAAAAAGACTATTTGCTGCTGAACCGATCCTAAAGCACCCCTGCCCAGGGGAATCCTTTGTAATTCAAGCTGACACCAGCGACCTGGCAGTCGGAGCTGTATTACTGCAAAAGAACAAAAGTGGGGTCCTGCAACCCTGCACCTACACCTCCAAAAAATTCACTGAAAGCGAGAGGAGATGGGCAATCTGGGAGAAGGAGGCCTTTGCAATTAGGTGGGGACTGTTAAATTGGCGACACTATCTAGAAAGGAGCAAGGTGCCTTTTGAAGTATGGACAGATCACAAAAATCTAGAAGCACTGAAAACTCCTCGCAAACTGTCCCCAAAGCAAGTGCGGTAGGCACAGTACTTTAACTGTTTCAACTTCACTCTAAAATACATACTGGGAGGAAAAAACTTCCTAGTTGATGCGCTATCGAGATTGCCCCAGTACAAAAATGAACGGGAAGAGGTTAACGAGGCAATTATCTCCAATCCACAAACTGCTGCCCAATTCACACCTCGCAGGGCCCCTAATCCTGATGACCCTGGGGCAAAGAAGATAAAACAAGAACTCCTCACCGATCAATGGTTCAAAGACAATCAAACTCCCTGACATGTATGGATGATTTTGCTTACAAGGGGGGTAAACTGTATTTGCCTGAAGCCCTCTATTTCAAGGCTCTAAAACACAGCCATGATGTAAAACAGGCTGGACACTTTGGATATCTAAAAACTCTACATCTCATTCTCCGGCAATTTTGGTGGCCGGGGCTAAAACGGGATGTGGAAAACTACGTCAAGAGTTGCGCTGTATGCGCCACCATGAAAAGAATTCCAGGGAAAACCCCCGGGTTGCTGCAGCCGGTGGCAGACCCTTCTCAATCATGGGAAGGAATAGCTATGGACTTTATAGTAGACCTACCTGAAAGTAGAGGAAATACTGTCATCTGGACTGTGATAGACCTGTTTTTGAAGCAGGCACATTTCATCACCTGCAAAGGACTCCCATCTGCCCAACGACTGACTAAATTGTTCCTGAAACATATCTACCGACTGCATGGCGCCCCTAAGCGGATAATTTCGGACAGGGGGGTGCAGTTCATGGCGAAGTTTTGGAGGAACTTTCTCAAACTAATTGGATCATCTCAAGGCCTATCGTCTGCTTTCCATCTGTCTACTAATGGGGCCGCGGAAGCCGCTAACAAGATGGTGGAGCAATATCTCAGATGTTATGTTTCATACCAACAAACAAACTGGACTGACCTCCTCCCTTTCGCGGAGATGGCTTACAAAAATTCTATTCACAGCAGCACCGGCTACATGCCTTTCAGAGTAGCCACAGGAAAAGAATTCAACCCAATACCTGAATACCCTCAGGTGCCCTCCGCCTCCCAGACACTTGATCAATGGATGAGGGGGTGGGAAGAAGTTTGGAGAAATACGAAGACTGCTTTAAAAAAGACTTCCAAGACCTATAAAAAGCAGGCTGATAAAAAGAGGGCTCCCCAAAGAACATTCCAAGTTGGGGAAAAGGTTTATTGGTCGACTAAATATTTACGCCTTAAATTACCCAGTAAGAAATTAGGACCGAAATTCTTGGGACCTTTCCCCATCGTGAGGATCATCAACCTGGTCACAGTAGAATTAGAACTCCCTAGGCTTTTAGGGAGAATTCACCCTGTTTTCCATTGCAGCTTGTTAAAACCTTGTCGGGGCTCCACTTTAAGACCTCCCCCTAAGAAGGCACCCGGGCCCCTCGTAGTAGCGGGTCAGACTCACTATGAAGTGAAACGTATTCTTGACTCTAGAATTTTTAAAGGGAAATTGCAGTACCTAGTACAATGGAAGGGGTACTTGCTGTCCGAAGCCACTTGGGTGAAGTCTAGCGATGTGAAAGCTGACAGACTCATTAAAAGGTTTTACAAGAAACATCCCAACAAACCGAGAGATAGTCCCTAACCTATGCTTTGTTTACATACAGGATCTATCCTTTTTGTAAGGGGGGGCTGGATGTCAATGCTGCTAACATTGGATGTTCTTGCTTTGACAAAATATGAAGAGGCAGCCACTCTCTGTATAAGCTCTGTGGTACTTTTAGAGTTAAATTAGATGATACTGGGAGGGGAGGAGAAAGAAAGATGAGATAAGAAACCGCGGGTCTTGGTCACAGTGCAGGCGGTCGCACAAAGAGTTTGCTCTCTTTTCCGGCCGGTTTCCCCCCGCCGGTAGACCCTGGATAGGGTCAAAAGTCGCCCTGGAGGGGTGACCACTGTTGAGGAGGCCACTCGTTGAAGGCGGAGGGAGCGGCAGCTCCCTCTGTGGTCCGAGACAGCTCCTTTGGGCCAACGGGGAAAAAGATTGGCCATTAACATGGCCGATCATCTAGCTGCTTCAGCCGAAAGTCACAGCAACATCTAAGCGAAAAGAACCACCGTGGGTGATCCGGGTGAGACCTTCCCTTCCCTCTTGATACCCTATTTACCTTCCTGAGAAAAGCTTCTAGAATTATTTCCCTATTTTCAGAAAGCAGCGTTCAGATACTTGGGAAAATGAGCGTTGAGAAAAAAATTTTTTTTTTCTAAATATATTTTATTAGATTTTTATAGGGGTAAAAGGGTTACATCAGAGTGTTTAGGAACCACCGTGGAGGTGGGTATATTGAACATCCAAAAAAAAAAAGAAAAACAATCACAAATATATAGCCCAAATCAATTCATTTAAAATTCCCTCTCTAATTCCCTCATTTAGTCTTGCATATTCAGATTAATACATTTCTATATAAGCTTCAAACAATCCTATCAAATATCACTCACATTTCAATTCTAAAGATCCAGGTCCTGTTTTTAAGCTTTACTAACTTACAATTACCATATTCCAATTGGCCTTAGATAGACATATTATTAACACTTCGGGTGTCCTTTTTTTTTTACATAGTAATTATATCTGGTATATTATTCCCGCAGTAATATTCTTATATTTTCTTCATTAATACCATTTCTTCTCTTGTCACCCATCCCTCTTATTCTCCTTCTATTTCAAAATAATTATCTTAAAGTAAAAATATCAAACCAACAAATAGATTTCTATCTAATTTAAGTATATATTCTATCAATTCATCTATATCTATGAAAATCTTTTTAAACCAGTAAATAAAGTTTACCTCTCCAGTAATTATCATGTCTAAAACAAAGTATTGTTACAAAGGGTATCCTCTTAGAAATTTCACGTGCTCCATTAGTTATTAACTCAGTCAAAAAATCAAAGCCTTTTTAAACCCATTAAATAAAACTTTAAAATACATTTTTAAATCTAACTCTAGGTTTCTTTCTGTGCCATAACGGTTTCCATAATAAAATTCCTGCATCATCAAACCACAATATTAAAAGGTCCATATTCTTTAACGCTTCAAATTGGTCAAAGTTCTCTTTCCTTTCTTCTAGTAGCCTTTGGATGGTAAAAGCCGTTTTATTCCATGTTATATTTGCCAGTTGTTTATCCACCTTTTCACAATTTTCAATAACTTGTATCTGAGTGTCAGTCTCTGTTGATGTTAATGCTTCAGACATCTCCGTTAAAGTTATTCTTTGATCATCAGGCTTCTCCATAGATTGCGTTTGGAGTTGTATAAAGTTAATTTGTTCTTTGGTTTCCACAGTTTCTCTCAGTGTAGTTTCATAGTTGAGTTGTTGACGTGGTTCCTCTTTAGGTTGTACATATTGTTCACTAATCTCTTTGGCGCCAATCTGCTTCTTCTGCGCTGTCTTTCGGTCTATAATTTGATCTGTCAAAGTTTGAAAGTAAGAGTTCATATCCTCTGTGGCTTCCAGAATTTTTTCCAATATGAGCTCATAATCCAGCTGTGTGTTAGGTTCCATATCAGTAGTAGAAAGATTTTTTAATCTTTTAGAGAAGGCTCTATTTCGTAGAAATCAAACAAATGTTCACCTCCAATTTTCAATAGACCAGCTGTTTCAGTTATCTTATGCTTATCATCTTTTGAAGGTCATAGCCATTCCCAGCCATAAAAAAATATACAGTTGCAGTACCACTTTTCGTCACAAGATGTCCTCAGCAGACCATAAAATCTTTTTTTTCTTTCCAAATTAATAGATTTTTTATTTTTCGTGTTGAAAAAGATGAAGAAAGGCCTCTCCAAAGTAATAGATGCGTAGTTATAACAATAATAATCAAGAATAAAATGTTTTCAGGTCCCCTCAGTATTCCAAAATTTAAGTAGTCCATAAAAATTAACTGGTTTTTTTTCTTTTTTTCCCAAAGCTGTTTTTCCCGAATGCCCAAACGCTGCTCCCTCACAGCAGGGAAGTAATTCAAACACAAAAGCTTTTGACAGGAGAGTAATTAGGGAAAAAAGGGGTAGGAAAGGTCTCACCCGGATTCTCCACGGGGGTTCTTTACGCTTAGTTGTTCTTCTGGCTTTCAGCTGGTGCGGCGAAGTGATCGTCCATTTTGCTGGCCGATCTTTTCCTCCGACGGCCCTAAGGAGATAGCTCGAACTAAGGAGAGCTGCCGCTCTTCCCCAGTCAAGCAGGAGCCTCCTCAAGCGGTGGTCGCCTCTACGGGGCGACTTTCGACCCGGTTAAGGGTCTACCGGCGAAGGGAAAGCAGCCGGTGGGAGAGACGGCTCTCTCCGTGCGACTGCGCGTGCCGTAATCCAAAACCGGAAGCTGAGAAAAATAATTAATTTTTACTGACTATTTGAGCTGTTGGATTTCGGGGATTCTGAAAAAGTCCTTATTGTGAAGGTGGATTTTCTTTCTCTTTGCCTGCTTGTTTTTAGTCTAAGTGGAAGACTTTAGGGAGGGGGGTGGAGTGTTTTCTGTCCTCCCCCCCTTTTGAACATTACTGTTTCTTTTTAAAAAAATTCGGCTGTCTGGGATTCGGCTGTTTTGTGGATTGAAATGGCAAGAAAGTATCCATTTTAAGCTGATCACTTTCACTTTGCTTTGTCGGATGCGTATTCAGCTTAAACTTGGCGTGACACCCAGACATTCCTATCTGTATTGAAACCAGCTGAAAGGCTTCATTTTTATTTGCTTTCCTTTGCTTTCTTCTAGTAGTTTACTTTGACTTTATAATACAAAATATATTTCCTAGAAAAATTGACTTTTCTTTTTTTGGATTACAAGATAATAATTGACCTTTAAGAAACCTTTTTCTATTACTATTTTGGACTATAAATTGGATACTCATAATACTGATTTTGATTTTTTCTGCCTTTATCTTTTTGTTTGGCTTGACTTTTTTATTTTTTCTTACTCCTGTGTGGATATTACATTTTATAATTTTGCTACTATAGAATCTCTATTTGGCCTGATTTTTTTTGTTTTCTTCTATTTCTGTTTGGATCCTATACCTTATACTATTTCTACTACAGAATTTTTATTGTTGTATTTACCTTCTAAGCTGAACTTTCACTAAAAAATTAAGACTACTTTATTATTGAAATGGAATCTTACCCACAGTTTGACTATGGACTTCTACTAGAAATTTTTTTGGAACTGAAAGAACAATTTAGAATGGACATGGAAGATGATGCTCCAGAGTTAAAAATTGACTCTCAAACTATGACTGACCAATTTGTAGATCAAGGAACAACAGAGGAAGAGTACTTTATTATTGAAATGGAATCTTACCACAGCTTGACTATGGACTTTTACTAGAAAAATTTTTGGAACTGAAAGAACAATTTAGAATGGACATGGGAGATGATGCTCCAGAATTAAAAATTGACTCTCAAACTTTGACTGACCAATTTATAGATCAAGGAATAATAGAGGAAGAACAGATCAACCCTAAAGAGGCCAATATGCAATGACCACAATTCAATGAGATGGAGGAAATATATCTACAATCTATTGAAGAGGAACCAATCAACACAGAGGAAGATATTATATCGCAGATGCAAAGTATGGAGAATCTTGATGACCAAAGGCGGATTCTAACCAAAACATCTATAATCCTAAAAGCAACAGGAATGGATTTTCAAAAACAAGGCATCGAAAACACTGACAACATGGACAAACAACGAATAACTATCATACTGATTAAGACCGACTATATAGTGCAGACAACACTGGAAAAAAGAGGAGAGGATTACGATCAGACTCAATTGTAGAGAAATATGGATAACCAAACATTAAGATTTGATGACTCAGAGGCTCTTTGGTGGAAACCTACTTGGCACAAAAAGAAAGCTAGAATTAGGTTTAAAAATGGTTAAAACTTTATTTGACTGGTTAAAAAGGCTTTTAGAGATTTTGACTGAGTTAATACTATCGAGATGAAAACTATGGATTTGACTATGGTTGGGATGTAATTTGACTATGGTTGGGAAATCTAATATGGAAAAGGTGGTAAACAAAAAGTAAATAGATGAAGAAATAGAATACAGATTGGAAATGAAATAAGGTGTCTGGTGGAATAATATCTTTTCTTTTTATAAGTATAATGATTTTGATAGGATTTAAATTTTAGGTAAGGAGTTAAAAAGGGGTTTTAAGATTTATAAAATATATATTTGAAATAGAAAATATATACTTGATAGAGTACAGGAAAGAGAATATAGTTGGGAAGTATTAAAATATAATAGTTGATATAATATGTATATTTTAGAAATAATTATTGTTTGATGGGAAATTGGGAGACCCGAAATGTAACTTATGTGTTTATTTTAGGCTAAAGTGGAAAATGGTAATTGTAAAATAGTTAAACTTAAAACAGGATTTTGATTGATATAAGTGAATTACTATTGATATTCTTTTTACAATGATTGAATTTTATTTAGAAATGTATTAATACTAGGTTATAGCCTGAGGGAAATAGAGAAGGAACTTTTAAGGAATTATTGAACTATTTATGTTTGATTATATTGTGTGGTTTTTTTTTGGGATGACTGATCACCCTATCTCCACGTGGATTCCTAAAGCACTTTGATGTAAAACCAAAAAATACTAATAAAACTTGTTTTTAAAAAAAAAAGATGAGAAACTGTGGGCTACAGAACGGAAGGGAAACTTTGCCCTTCAAATTGATTGGAGAACGTGATTTATGACTGCAAATTAGAGGAGGGAATTATGCTTGAATATTATGTGCTCAGGGGAGGGGAATTCAGATCTTGCCATCCACCATGCTGTGCTGACAGTTTGTTTCACGATTAAAGACTTTTTAGGATAAACAATGCCTGAAAGTTCTTTGAAGTGTTTCGTTAGTCAGAACCTTGACACAAGCACTCTGAAAGCAACACGGAGGAACCAGGTGAGATTTTACCTTCTCTTTACCCTAAGTATTTTCCTGTAAAAAGCTTCCTGAAGTATCATCCCCCTGTGAAGAGAGAGGGAAGGGAATTTCTCTCCCACCCTCTAAAAACAGCGGCGTCTGACTACCCAGGGGAATCAAAGCATCAAAAAGAACACTCTAATATAATTGGATCTATATGTCTTTGGAACTTGGGGACCAAAAAATCTCCTACTCTTACTGGAACTTTCTATTTTTGTCTGCAAAAAAGAATTTAACTTGGGAAAGAACTTAGAAAAGTCCGGGATATTTTTTTTTTAAAACCAACTTTAAATGGTATCAGTGACACCTTGTGGGGAAGCTTGGAATTGCAATCTCTTATTTCCTACAAAGAGACTTGGCTCACAGCCCAGACCAGATAAGATTTCCCTGACCTTGAGGGAACAGCTGGGCAGTGAAATTGGCTTCCATGAATTGTGAAGGTGAACTTTTACTGTCTTTTGCTTAATAAACAGCCTTCACTAGAAAGTCTATCTACAACTTCGTGATAGAGATGGAGGAAGAACAGCAAAAAACTTTTGCCATGTTAAAATTAATACATGAAGCTATTCTTGCAGCTTGTGAGAAAATGAGACCCAAAAAGAAAGACCAAGACGCCAGCTTAGATGTACAAAGCCAAATTTTGATTGCAACTAAAGAACCAACAATCCAGAAAACAACAGAAATGGAACAACTGAATACCAAGACAGAGGACTTAAGTGACCAACAAGTACAGTCTACTGAACATCCAGACAATGAAGCGACAACCTTAAAAATGGAAATGACTTTTTATACAAATCTGAAGAAATTTGAGAAAGAAGAAGACCAGATCGAATTGAAGACAACTATACCAGAGCAAATATGGGGATCTGGGACACTAGGGCAACAATTCAATGATTATAAATGGACCAGTTCTCCCAGAAAATTGGCAATCAAATGGTCTCCCTTAATTCAAACAACATATACAAGAATGGAGGGAGATCTATTTGGTGATTTAAAAGCGTTGGTATGGAAGCCTGGTTGGCAAAGGAAGAAGGCTAGAATTAGGTTGAAAATTGGGGTTTTTGATTTACTACAGGGGATTCTATATTGTCAGCTAGAGGGTTAAAAGGAGACGTTGAGATAAGGGGGATTTTGATGATTAGATTTAAAATAGCTGGAAATTAGTGGAAAATAAGGAATTAATTTGTTTAATACTGAAGAATTAGATTTAAAAGGGAAATGAAAATCAATTATTAGGAATATGTTTGAACTATCGACTAACCCAGGCAATATATATAATGGATTGGAGCCAACAAAGGGGATACTCTATTACTAAGTTGGTGATTTCCATTCCATTGGCATCCTTCAGTCTCGAGAGACTATGGTATCGTGCTCTGGAAAGAGGTCCTAAGGCAGCATCTGGTGTGGCTAAAGAGGCCAATTCGAGAATGGCAGTCCCTTCCACACTGAGGGCAGATACAATCTGTCCCCTGTCCAGCCCCCAGATTTTGCTGGTTCCGGGACTGCCTCTTTGCCTCAGCCTGCCGCACAAGTGTCTCTTCAAATTGGAGAAGGCCATGCTACGTCTTTAGCCTCCAGGCTGAATGATCAGAGGTCAAGGATTCCCAGCTGTTAATGTCCATTCCCAAGGCCTTTAGGTCCCTCTTGCAGATATCCTTATATCGCAGCTCAGGTCTCCCTCTGGGGTGCTTTTCCTGCACTAGTTCTCCATACAGGAGATCTTTTGGAATCCGACCATCAGCCATTCTCACGACATGCCCAAGCCAGCGTAGGCGTCACTGTTTCAATAGTGTATACATGCTAGAGATTCCAGCACATTCCAGGACTGCGCTATTTGGGACTTTGTCATGCCAGGTGATGCCGAGAATACGTCGGAGACAGCGCATATGAAAAGTGTTCAGCTTTCTCTCCTGCCGTACGTGAAGAGTCCAAGATTCACTGCAGTACAAGAGTGTGCTCAAGACGCAGGCTCTATAGACCTGGATCTTTGTATGTTCTGTCAACTTCTTATTAAGCCATACTCTCTTTGTAAGTCTGGAAAATGTGGTGGCCGCTTTACCAATACGTTTATTCAGCTCAGTATCTAAAGAGAGAGTGTCAGAGATAGTTGAGCCGAGGTACACAAAGTCATGGACAACCTCCAGTTCCTGTGCAGAGATTGTAATACAGGGAGGTGGATCCACATCCTGACCCATGACTTGTGTTTTTTTCAGGCTGATTGTTAGACCAAAATCTTGGCAGGCCTTACTAAAACAGTCCATAAGCTGTTGAAGGTGTTCAGCAGAGTGCGCAGTAACAGCAGCATCGTCAGCGAAGAGGAAATCCCTTAGGCATTTCAGCTGGACTTTAGACTTTGCTCTCAATCTAGAGAGATTAAAGTTTTCTATTTGATCTGGTCCAGAGATAGATACCCTCTGTTGCAGTTCCAAAAGCGTGTTTCAGCATGACAGCAAAAAAGATCCCAAATAAAGTTGGCGCGAGGACGCAGCCCTGCTTCACTCCACTTCGAATGTCAAAGGAATCTGATGTTAGGCCATCAAAAACAACAGTGCCCTTCATATCCTCATGAAAGGACCTGATGATGTTGAGAAGCTGAGGTGGACATCCAATCTTGAAGAGAATTTTATATAAGCTGTCCCTACTAACCAAGTCAAAAGCCTTTGTAAGATCTATGAAAGCTACGAAAAGTGGCTGTCTTTGTTCCCTGCATTTCTCCTGCAACTGTCTAAGGGAAAATACCATGTCAATGGTGGATCTGTTGGCTCGGAATCCACACTGTGATTCTGGATACTCTGCAAGCACCTGGAGCCTCTTCAGTACAACACGGGCAAGCAGCTTCCCTACAACACTAAGAAGAGAGATGCCGCAATAGTTGTTACAGTCACCCCTGTCGCCTTTGTTCTTATACAGTGTGACGATATTTGCATCCTTCATGTCATGTGGTACTCCACCTTCCCTCCAATAAAGGCAGAAAAGTTTGTGCAATTCAGTGGGGATGCTCTCTTTGCAGCACTTCAGGATTTCAGCAGGGATGTTATCTTTCCTGGGTGCCTTGCCGGAGGCAAGGGAGTCCAGGGCCGCATTTAATTCTTCTAGAGTTGGTTCACTGTCGAGCTCCTCCAAGACAGGCAGGCACTCAATATTATTTAATGCTTCTTCAGTTACCTCATTTTTTCTGGAATATAACTCAGAGTAGTGCTGCACCCAGCGTGCCATCTGCTGTGCTCAATCCCAGATAACCTCGCCTGTGGCAGACTTCAGAGGGGCAGATTTCTTCTGTATTGGACCTAAGGCCTGCTTAATGCCATCATACATCCCCTTGATGTTGCCTGTGTCAGCTGCTATCTGGATCCGAGAGCAAAGCTGCAGCCAATAGTCGTTAGTACATCTCCTGGCGGTCTGTTGGACTTTGCTACACGCAGCTCGCAGAACCCGTAGGTTGCGCTCGCTGGAACAGGCTTTATATGCAATTAAAGCTCTCCTTTTTTCCTCGATGGCTGGCGTCAGGTCCTCCGAATGGGCTTCAAACCAATCTGCTGTCTTTCTGGTCTCTTTACCAAATATTGACAAGGCAGTGTTATAAACAGCGTTCTTGAAATATACCCAATGTTCAGATGCATTTGCTTCAGCCGGGCCTGGGAGAGTCTCCTTTAGCGCTTGTGCAAAATCCTCCACTTTGCCCTGATTGCGGGTCTTGCTAGTATCGATACGTGGTCTTCCTTCCTTCCTCGAGTGATGCAATCTCTTTATTTTCAGTTTTATTTTGCTGCACACCAAGGAGTGGTCTGTATCGCAATCAGCACCCTGATAGCTGCGTGTGATTGTAACACTGGGAAGGTTGGAGCGCCTGGTAAGAATCAAGTCAAGCTGGTGCCAATGCTTCGATCTTGGGTGTCTTCAAGAGACACTGTGTTGAGGCTTTGTTTTAAAGAATGTATTGCTAACACAAAAACTGTAGTAGCAGCAGAACTCCAGCAGGCGTTGGCCCTTTTTGTTCATCTTCCCGACGCCGAACTGACCTAAGCAAGTGGGCCAAGAACTATAATCAGCTCCAACTCTGGCATTGAAGTCACCAAGAATAAACAGTGGTTCTTTCTCAGGGATTTTCTTGATAATAGCAGCCAGATCGTCGTAGAATTTGTCTTTCGATTCTACTGAAGATGATAATGTCAGTGCATATGCGCTAATAAGAGTAACCAATCCTGCTGGTAAGTGTAGCTGCAAGGACAGAATTCTTTCACTTCCAGCAGCAGGTGGAGTGATGAATCCTAGTAGGGTGTTTCTGACCACAAAGCCAACCCCGTATTCCCTAGTCTCATTTGATGGTTTTCCCTGCCAGAAGAACGAGAAATTTCTCTCCTTAACAGATCCCGAGTCTGACAGCCTTGTCTCTTGAAGGGCAATGATGTCCATCTGCAGTCTGCTCAGCTCCATGTCGATGACAGCTGTCTTACGTACGTCATCTATTTCTTGCAAATCGTCAGAAAGGCCGGGGGTCATTGTCTGAATATTCCAAGTGCCCAACTTTAGGGCAAAAATTTTCTTGTGTTTATTGCATGGTGCAAAGTTATCAATCTGCTTGTCGGCTTTAATCCTAAACCCCACGCACCCAGTGAGGTTAACAGACTGTGGCAGGGCGGCACCTTACTGGCTGGGGGCTGCCCAGCTTAAAGTGGGTGGTAGCTGCCCAATGAGGTACTATGACCTCTCCCACTGTCGAAAGTGGCCCCTGGCATCATGCTCTATGCCAATCAAGCAAAGACTTATAACCGGTAACTGCCACTTCCCGTGTTGTTTCAATGCTATATGCAAAGCTGGAGTGTCCTCTCCAGAGCATGAGGCCTGGGTAGACTGATATGGAGGATAGGCTGTTACCCAGGCAGCAGATCCCCCCTCTCCACATCGCTGAAATAGTCCAATGGAACGGCGAAGCCGATATGATTAGTTCCAGCTGCGTCGCAGGAGTTACCAGAACGTGTGATTATACGTAGTCACGAACTGCTTCCAGGACTCCGGCTCCGGATTTTTACCTCAAGGTTAACTCCTGAAACCTTTTCCAATAGTAGATATAGTCACAAGGCAGTGGAGGTTTGAAATCAGAGTTTCCCTTCTCCTAGAAGATGGTCCTACCGCTTTATCTGCCGTTGGGGCATAAAGCCCTCTTCCGCCTTCAAAACTATTGGCCATCTTCTCCTGTAACCCTGGAAAGGGGCCCTTACGAGGTGCTACCAGCCGGGACAGCTGGACCAAGGTTTTTTAAGGAGGTATTACTCCTCCTGAAGTTGGTGATTTAATATGGTGAGAAATAGAAATTTTTTAGGAAATAGAATAAGATTATATTCAAGTAGGTAAAAAGTGTATTTTAGATATTATAAAAGGAGGCAAGGTTGTTATGCAGGAATACCAGCTAATTTGAGGGCTAATCCACATGGAGCTCCATTTTCATCTGTCTGTTTGCCATTGTTTGCTCCCTAGAGACTAAAATGGATGATTTGAAACTTGAGCTGGCCACAAACAAGGAGTGTATATCGGAGGTGGTGACCCTTTGAGAGCTGTATGCAACGAAATTTCATTTTGATGTATGCCGATTGGTGTACATTCAAACTGACAATAAAGTTATTATTATTATTATTATTATTATTATGGTTTCTTATGAAGTGAGATAAGGGAAATTTTGGCTACCCAAAAGCTGAAAATTATGGATATTAAAGGTTAAATTGGAGTATTGACCATAAACTAAAAATTAAAAATTAGTGTCAGAATCCAATTATATTTTATTTCTAGCTACCTACTCTGAGAAAAAACCAATTCTTACTCTCTTCTGGATTCTGTCATACGACTAAGGGGGAGGGGGGTAAACATGGGTGTTTATGACTGGCATTTCCTCTATTAACTACAAAGTAACAACCTCTGTGGATTCCCTTTGAGAGTACTAACCATAACAATGCGGCCATCAGCCTTTCATCTCATTCCCTATGAAGCCTCCTTTTACCGGCAGCGAGGGAAAAGGGGGGGAAGATTACAACACCTGGGATTTGATGGACTTAACACCCAGACATCTGCCAGATTGAATCGCCTGGAAGAAATGTGGAGTGGGACTGCATGGGAACACTTTAAAACATTGAATGGTGGGGGGGACCCCTCAGATCCTGTCTAGCATGCCTTCAGTCAGTTTCTCTTAATAAAGATTCCTGTTTGAAGAGACGTTCCAAGAGTTCTGTCTTCTTAAGATGTAAATTGAGGTGGGTCCTTACATTAGAGAGGATCTGCAAAATTGGTCAGCCTGGAAGGAAGAACCTTGCCGGGGGACTTTGCAAAAAAAATACCATGTCAGACAATGAAGCGGGGAAGAGGGAAAGCCCCCCAGAGAGGGAGCCGTTGCCCCGACTGAAAACCTACCAAACGTCCGGATCTGAAGGGTCAGATTCATCAGGAGAAGAGGTGGAGACGCGTAACCACAAACCTCGGTGGTCAATGGGCGTTGGAAAGAAAGGTGAGTAGGAAAAGAAATCAAGAAAGGTGACCCTGAGATGGGGGGCCAACCAACCAGGATGGAAGAAGGAGATGGAGAAATCCCTGCACACAAGTGAAGATGAAGGAAGCTGGGCACGGCACTCAAACTGGATCCTGGAGAAAGCTATCGACCTGATGAAAAGAACCCTCGGCTCCCTAGGAGAGGAGAATCCTGAGCCTCACGGCCGCACCAACTCCTGGAGCCGCAACTGGAGAGACACTGAGGGGGGATTGGAATCTGCAGCCCCGGGGACATCCGCTGATCCAGTAGTCCCCACTCCCCACCGACCCGCAGATGGCGATCTGGATGGAAGACAATACCACCGACGAAGAAGGCACCGATCCATTCAAAGACCCCCGCCGCTGGAAGCAAAATTCAAGGGGGAGCCGACATGCTTGGGGTTTTTCCTAACCCAAGTCCTCAGCTACATGGAGGAACACGGGCGACACATCCCTAGTGACAAAGCCCGTATCCGGATCGTGCAATCCGCTCTGGACGGGCCGGCTGCCGATTGGATGGTGAATTTGCAGAACGCCGATGCCCCAGAGCTCAACGACTTCAACCGTTTCATGTCCTCTCTGAGAAGGCGATTTGAGGACCCCCTGGCTGATCACAAAGCTCATGAAAAGATCAAAACAATGAGACAAGGCAGACGGCCAGTAGCCGAATATACGCAAGAATTCCGAACCATTGCCAGCAAGCTGAACTGGCCGGAAGACATCCTCCTTAGCCATTTCAAAGATGGCCTAAATTACGACCTACATGACGCTTGCCTGCCCTGGGGGGACCCACATCAACTCGACGAATGGTACGTCCTGGCAGAGGAAGCAGAGATCGACCTACTGAAGAGGCACCGCCGAGGAAAACAATGGAGCCGCTCACTGCCTGAGTGGATGCACGAACCAGCAAAGCCATCGGCTATGACCAAGAACCCAATGGGCTGTTTCAAATGCGGGAAAGAGGGGCATCGGGCTGTAGAATGCTGCTCGAAAGCCCCCCAGCACAATCCTGACAGATCACCGGCCAGCAAATCCGGGAAGTCCCCAGCTAAGTCAAAAGAATCTGCCATGAGAGCGATAGAGGCTGTGGAATCCCCTACCTCCACCCATCTTGGGGAAAGAACTCCAGCCTACACCGTAGGACCAGTGGACGGCCCAGATGACAGCTCCGAGGGCGAACCCCTGGTAAGTGGATCCATCCCACCCATCCTCAAGACAGTAACTATATTAGTCCCCTCCATGCCCGAAGCTGTCAAAGTGAAAGCCTTAATAGACTCTGGCTGCATCCGCTGCCTCATTAGCCCGATGCTAGTGGGAAATTTGGGCATTCCAGTGAGGAGGATGGAACAACCAATCTCATTTGGCCAGTTAGATGGGTCCATAGCAGGGGGGTGCCAGGCACCCTAGCCATGTTACCAGTCCACCTATCCCTGGGAAATCATGAGGAAGACATAACGTTTGTAGTGACCCCAGGCATGGAATGCCCGATGATCCTAGGGCTGGAATGGTTAACAAAATGGAACCCCTGGGTAAATTGGAGGACGAAAGAAATCAATTTCCCAAAAGGGGACCCTACGGACATAAAACCCCAAGGGGATCTACCAAAATGAAGAACAGAAAAAGCGTCCATGGGAGAAGAAAAGGGGCTACCAGAAATACCAGAGGAATACAGAGATCTGGCTGAAGTTTTCAGCGAGGAGAGGGCGGATGAGCTTCCCCCCCCCGACCCACGGACTGTGCCATAGAATTCAAGCCCGGGGCAAAACTCCCGAAGCCCAGATTATACTCCATGAGCCCAAAGGAGAAGGAGGAAATGGAGAGATTCATAAAGAAAAACCTAGAAAGGGGGTTCATTGAACCAGCCAAGCCTAAGGTGGCCGCTCCGGTCCTCTTTAGAGAGAAGAAGGATGGCTCTCTACACTTATGCGTGGACTACAGCCTATTGAATGCAATCAGTGAAAGCAACCTATACCCCCTACCCCTCATGAAGGACATGTTATCACACCTCTCGAAAGGAATTTTTTTTACTAAACTAGATCTAAGGGAAGCGTATTACCGTGTGAGAATTAAGGAAGGGGATGAATGGAAAACCGCATTTAACTGCCCAATGGGGTGCTACCAATTCAAAGTTTTGCCATTTGGATTACAAGGGCCCCCCGCAGTATTTATGCAATTAATCAATGAGGTACTAAGGGAGCACCTATTTAAGGGGGTCCTGGTTTATTTAGACGACATCCTTATCTTCACCGAATCAAAAGAGGAACATGTCAACCTAGTCAGAGCGGTTTTAAAGAAACTGCGAGCCGCCCACCTATATGCCAAATTATCAAAATGCGAATTTCACCAGGAAAGAATAGACTACCTAGGTTACCGCATATCCCCACAGGGCATTGAAATGGACCCAGAAAAGGTCAGGGCAGTATTAGAATGGGCACCACCTCGCACAAGAAAGCAACTGCAAAGTTTCCTGGGTTTCGCAAACTTTTACCGCCAATTCATCCCCTCATTTGCCCAGATAGCCCTGCCCCTCACGAACTTACTAAAAACGAAGGGAGAATCCTCAGTGAAACCTAGCCAGCCACTAAAATGGACAATGGAATGCCAAGCGGCATTTGAGAGATTAAAGAGACTCTTTTCTGCCGAACCAGTACTGAGGCACCCAGACATGGACAAACCCTTCGTAATACAGGCGGATGCAAGTGATGTGGCAGTGGGGGCTGTACTATTACAAGAAAATGATGAAGGAATATTGCAACCCTGCGCGTATACATCCAGGAAACTCACTGAAACGGAACAGCGCTGGCCCGTGTGGGAGAAAGAGGCATATGGGATATGTTGGTCATTACTTACATGGCGCCAATTCCTTGAAGGCAATAAAATCCCTTTCCAGGTGTGGACAGACCACAAAAATTTGGAAGCCTTGAAAACACCCAGGAAGCTCAACCCCAAGCAAGCCCGCTGGTCCCAGCATTTTCACCAATTCCATTTTACGCTCAAGCATTTGCCGGGGGGAAAGAACTTTCTGGCAGATGCATTATCTCGCATGCCCCAATATAACAGCACGCGAGCCACCGACTCTAAACCGATCATGGGAGAATCACAACTGGCAGCGCCAGTGACTACCAGAGCCCAAGTTAAATTAAAACCACAGCTGGATAGCCAGACCGGAATTGAATTCCGGAAAAGTTTGGAAACAGATGAATGGTTCCAGAAAAATAAACACGTGTGCACAATGAAAGACTGCCTTGGGTGGGGGAGAAGTTATATATACCGACCACCCAAAGGATCACATTCATGCAGCTTTGCCACAACACAAAATCAGCAGGGCATTTTGGATTTGTAAAAACATTGCACTTAATTAAACGGCAATTTTGGTGGCCATCCATGAAAAAAGACATAGAAAGTTACGTGGCCAGCTGCCCAAAGTGTGCAACTGCAAAAAGGTTGCAAGGGAAATCGCCAGGACTGTTACAAACAGTGGCAAATCCCTCAGCCCCCTGGAGGGAAATAGCCATGGATTTTATAGTGGAATTACCAGAAAGCAATGGGAATACTGTCATCTGGACGGTCACGGACTTGTTTTCCAAACAGGTGCACTTTATCCCTTGCCAAAAGATCCCCACCGCAAAAGCTTTAGCGAAACTTTTCGTGCAGCATATTTACAGATTGCATGGGGCACCCCAATGCATCATATCTGATAGGGGAGTGCAATTTACATCTGCATTTTGGAAGGAATTTCTATCCCTTTTAGGGACCACCCAGGGACTGACATCTAGCCATCATCCTCAAGGAAATGGTCAATCGGAAAAATCTAACTCAGTACTTGAGCAATATTTAAGATGTTTTCTTAATTTCCAGCAGTCGGATTGGACGGACCTACTCCCTTTCGCAGAAGTTGCCTACAATAATGCAGTCCACTCCAGCACAGGTTACACTCCTTTTCAAATAGCTACCGGTCAAAGTTTCAACCCCATGCCAGAACTAACCCCAAATGAACCGGCAATCCCATCACTGAAAGAATGGATGGAACAATTACAAAACACCTGGCCAATAGTTAGAAAAGCCCTAGATGAAGCTAGGCAAGCATACAAAGCACAAGCAGATAAGAAAAGGGTGGAGCCCACACCATTCATTATAGGAGAAATGGTGTACTTGTCTACAAAATACCTAAAATCCCTACAACCCTGTAAAAAACTTGGACCAAAATATATAGGGCCTTTTCCAATTAAAAGAATCATAAACCCAGTAACAGTAGAATTAGAATTACCCAAAAATCTTAGGCAAATACACCCAATTTTCCACTGCAGTTTGCTGAAAAGAGAACAACAGTCACCCTTACGGCCAAAAATCCCCCCCACCACCAACCCCAATCATGGTGGAAGGAGAACAACACTTCGAAATAAAGGAAATCCTGGACTCTAGAAAATATCATGGGACAACTCAATACCTAGTAGCATGGAAACACCTCCCAGCCACTCAAAACGAGTGGGTCCATAAACGTCATATCAGAGCCCTGAAGCTTTTAAAGAAGTTTCATACAGAGTATCCTAACAAGCCAGACTAACTTTTATACCTGTTTTGTTTTCTCTACAGGTGGATCTCTCTTATTTTTAAGGGGAGCCGGATGTCAGAATCCAATTATATTTTATTTCTAGCTACCTACTCTGAGAAAAAACCAATTCTTACTCTCTTCTGGATTCTGTCATACTACTAAGGGGGAGGGGGGTAAACATGGGTGTTTATGACTGGCATTTCCTCTATTAACTACAAAGTAACAACCTCTGTGGATTCCCTTTGAGAGTACTAACCATAACAATGCGGCCATCAGCCTTTCATCTCACTCCCTATGAAGTCTCCTTTTACCGGCAGCGAGGGAAAAGGGGGGGGGGGAGATTACAACACCTGGGATTTGATGGACTTAACACCCAGACATCTGCCAGATTGAATCGCCTGGAAGAAATGTGGAGTGGGGCTGCTTGGGAACACTTTAAAACATTGAATGGTGTGTGGGGGGGGGACCCCTCAGATCCTGTCTAGCATGCCTTCAGTCAGTTTCTCTTAAAGATTCCTGTTGGAAGAGACGTTCCAAGAGTTCTGTCTTCTTAAGATGTAAATTGAGGTGGGTCCTTACAATTAGGTACAAATTAATAACAGGACATGGATTATTTATGAAGACCTATTAAGATATGTATAAGCTAAAAATGCATTGATAAATGTAATAATGAAGTTTTTATTGAATTTGATGCAATTAGAAATGTACTAGTTTAAATATGATATAGTAAATTTTAAGGGAAAAAGAGAAGAAATATTTGATGATGTAACCCGAGATTGGTACTAAAAATTTCTGTTACTGAACTATTGATTAACCCAGTCACCAAGTTGCTTTTTAAACACTCAAATGTAAAACTGATAAACCAATAAAATATTATTAAAAAAAAGAATTCTCCAATTGTAGTTGCTTTAAAAAAAATCACTTGCCACTAATTAGTTTAAGAGTTTCCAACCAGGCACCCAGAGGGAGATGGGGGAGGGGTTTACAGAAGTGTCAGCTTGCAACAGTAACAGAGATGGAAGGTACCTTGAAGTCATCTAGTCTAACCCACTGCTCTCACAAGACAGTATTTCTGATAAATGCTTATCCAGTCTCTTCTTAAAAGCCTCCAGTGAGGGGACACCCACAACTTTTGGAGGCAATTTAAATTTAAAACCTTAAAAAAAAAAAACACTGACCCTGATCAACACAAGCCTCACTAGGCAAAATCCAAATTGGGGTGGGGGTAGGGATTTCTTTCAAAAATGGAGAACACAAGCCTCTTCAGGCAAAATCCATGAGATAGGGGGATTTCCTTCCAGTAAGGGGTCAGCAGAATCTCTGTGCTAGGGAGAGGAGGCAGCAGAAGCTACATGCTACTCATCCTTTCATGGATTGATCCATTAGTCCAGACATGTCAAACACAAGGCCCATGGGCCGGATCTGGCCCATGAAGTGGTTTCTTTTCTTTTTTCTTTTTTTATATAGATTTTATTAGTTTTTATAGGGTTAGGGATAGGGTGGGGTCGGGATTAGGATTGGGATTTGGGTTAGGGTTAGGGTTAGGGTTGGGGTTTTTCCAAGTAACATTTTCAATATTTAGCAAACAGCATAGTGTCTGGGTACATGTATTTAACTAACAATAATAGATATAATTAATTATCATAAACAATATGTTAATTAATCACTCAATAGCCTTCTTCTTACTAATATATATTCAAACTTACATATCACATTCCTTTCTTTCTAACTCATTTTTCTAGCCATTGATAGAAATTATCCCATGTTCTAAAATACACTGAATCTTCTTTCTCTTTAATCTTTAAAGTCAATCTATCCATTTCTGCACACTCTAGAATTTTCTTAATTAGTACTTCTTCAGTTGGTAAGTTTTCATTTTTCCAATGTTGGGCAAATACAATTCTTGCTGCCGTTAATATATGTAGTATTAGATATCTACAATCTTTCTCATAGTTGGCTCTTATTATTCCTAACAAAAATAATTCTGGTTTAAAGTCTATTTGTTTTTTAGTCATCTTCTCCAACCATACATGTATTTTAAGCCAAAATCTTTTTGCTTTAGGGCATGTCCACCAGATGTGATAATAGATACCTGGTCTTTGTTTACATTTCCAGCAATTGTTTGAAGTATTTTTAAACATTTTGGCTAGTCTCACTGGTGTCAAATGCCATCTGTAAAACATTTTATATAAGTTTTCTTTATATGGCACTGCTTTAGTTAATTTCATATTTCTTTCCCATAACTTTTGTCAATCTTCTAATTCTATATTATATCTAAAATTCTTTGCCCATATTATCATTGTTTCTTTTACTTGTTCTTCCTCCATCTTTAAGTTTAACAGAAATCTATAGTTTCTTGATCAACTTTTCATCTGTTTTTAACAGTATCTGATCAAATTCTGTGTGTTCTTTATAAAATCCCATTGTTTTCACATCTTTTTCATATCTCATTTGAATTTGCAGATATGGCCACCATGCTATATCAATACCTTGTTCTTGTAAATCTTGTCTATCTTTCAATTTTCCTTCCTTATCCAAAATATCTTTATAGTAATATAGGTAATATATTTCCTCCTTTTCTCCCTTGTTTAGCGCTTTTGTAGTCCAAAGTTCCATCTGCTATTGCATTAAAGTCTCCCATTATATAAAGATTTTGATAGTTTAAATCTAGTATTTTTTAATATAGTTTTTGATAAAATTGTTCTTGTTTATCATTTGGTGCGTATATTGCTACCATCAGTATCTGTTTTTGATCCATCATTATTTCCACCATTAATATTCTCCCCTCTTCATCTGTGTAGATTTGTTTGGGGTTCATGATTTCTTTAATGTATAAAGCTATTCCTCTTTTCTTTTGAAGTGCTAATGCAAAGTAGAGTTTACCAATTTTCGGTTGTTCTAACAATTTATAATGTCTCTTAATGTGTGTTTCTTGAAGACAAACTATGTCCATTTTTAATTTTTGTAGTCATGTAAAGATTCTTCTCCTTTTTGAAGGAGAATTTAGTCCATTTATATTTATTGACAAAATGCCACACTCCTCCATCTCTTTTAATTATATCCAGGTCTTAATCTTCTAGTCAATCTTATCTGTCTCTGATCTCTTGGTCTTGCTCCTTCTTCTGTATGTGTGTTTTTAATTTCTTCCTCCTCTCTTTGACTGCTCCTTCTACTGGTATTTCTTCTTGTTTCTTTGTTTCAGGATCACTTCTTTCCAAAAATACTCTGTGATTGTCGAAGAATTCCATTGCTTTAAGTGGCGTGTTCAGTAGATTAAAATCCCTTCTGGAATCAGCCATTGGAAATTCACTCCTTTTTCAGTTAATTTCCTAGTTAGAAACTGATATTCTCTTCGGGACTCTCTTATTCTCCTAAGAATTTGTTTGAGGACTACAATTACTTTTTCTTTGTATTTCAGGGGTTCGTCTCTTACTTTTCTCAAAATCTCGTCTCTTGTAGATCTTTTAAGAAATCTAACATGCACTTCCCTGGGGACAATTTCTTCTAGCATAGTTTGAGTTGACTCGATAGATCTGGTCTAATTCTCCTTCTATTTGCTGTTTCCCAGTTCCTAATGTGTCTGCCAATAATTCGGTTATCAAGTCTAAGACGTCCTCTTCCTTATCTTCTATAATATTTTGAAATCTTAAAAAATATGAGGCCTTTTTCATTTCCATGACGGCTATCGAATCTTCTAGTTCTCCATTTATTTGCATCAATTTCTGGTTTTCATCTTTTAAGACTTCTAATTTCTGGTCAACCTCAGTTGATTTATCTTCTATTTTTTGAATTCTTTGTTGATTATCTGTAATCATCTGTTTAAAATTTTCAAATTGAGAATCCATATTGTTAATTTTTTGGTTCATTTTATCAAAATCACTTTTCAACTCCTCATGGTTTTTCGATGTGACCGCCATGTGAGTAGCGATTGCCTCTTGGATTGCTTGCAGAGTCATTTGAGTATCTTTTTGGAAGGTGTCCATCTTTTCTTGTTGAAGCATTGTAGCAATTGATTTCTGATAGACTGGACTTGCAGAAGCCGAAGAGGGAGCAGAAGATCCTTTTTTTCAAATTTTAGATAGGTTTTGGGCGCTCATCTTTATCTTTAATTCATATGTTGTAATCCACCAAGTAAGTCAAAATTTATAATCCAATAAGCTCCTAATAAATAGGAGAGGTAAACAATAAAAATAGTGAATGGTAAAAAGATCAGAAGGGCAAAAGGAAAAAAAAAAGGGGGGGAGAAAAAAAATGCCAAAATTTGTAGTCCACAGAGTTCTGTTCAGAGGGGGTTTCTTGGTATTCACTCTTTCAGAAACAGTTTATAAAGATTCCAGGTCAAGCTGTATTTGTAATCCAGGGGAGTCTGATGACTTCAAACACAGTTTTTATTTATAATTATAATCCATCCTGTAAGACAGGGCAATCCAAAAAAGAGTTTTTCTTTCCCAGCCACAATCTTCAGGACTCTAAATTCCAAGGACACTGAGATAAGCAACGTCTGGGCATACAGCCAAGTTTACTCCGATCAGGGCAAATTGTGTATAGTTCTCAGTTTTGACATTCCCACCATACTTTAAAAGAGTTTAAAAAGTTAAAATTCCAATGGCTTTCAAACAAAAAATAAGCAAAAAAGATCTATAAAACCAAAAATTTCCCAAATTAACCTTCTTTTATGCCTCACACAACTTCACAGTAATGTTGTAAGTCAGTTTTAATTTCCCAGAAGCTTAAACCACCACTTATAGTTCAGGAGAGAGGGGTAAGAAAAGAAAATCCCCCCCTCACTGGAGCTAGGGGCTTTGTTCTTAAATACTGTTGGAATGCTGTTTCACGGAACTGGTATTTCCACTTGCAGAGAGATAAGGAAAGTAGTCTCACCCAGGTCGGCTGTTTGCCTTCCGCTTTGAACTTCTCTGTCTCCGACGATCAGCTGCTTATGGCAGACCGCATAGGTGTGGTCAGCCTTTCTTCCTGCTGGTTCCGAGGGCTCCTTTGGATCAAGCGAGCCAGCTACCGCTGGTCCACAATCTGCAAAGTTTCACCCTTTGGCCAGTCGCCTCTACGGGGCGACTTTCAGTCCTATAGGACTCCCCAGCTAGTAGAAATCGGACTTGGGGAAGGAAGATTCATTCCCCAGTGCCCATCTTGCAGCAACATCACCGGAAACTCCCAGCCCGCAAAGTGGTTTCATGTGGCCCATGAAGCCATCCTGGAAACAGCAAGGGAATGGCCCCTGCTGCCTTGGCCCCAGCCCAGGCCAGCCAGGAGCCAATGTACAATTTTGTGGTGGCCATCCATGCTGGAACACATTCAGTTTTAGCTCCACAAGGCCATTCTGGAAACAGCGAGGGACTGGCCCCCGCCGCATCAGCTCCGCCCCATGGGCGCGTGTTGGGGAGATGTCATCCTTCGTGAGAAATGAAGAAATGCACCATTGCCTGGAAGTGGCCAGCAAATGGCCCTCGCCTATTTCTTATATCCAGCTTGGTGGGCTCTGGGGGAGGGGACTCTGCAAGCAGCATGAGAGTTGACATTACCTACGCAATGCCGCCCAGCCCCCAGCCTGCCTGGTTTTGGCAGGCAGTGGGGTGCTCTCACAGTGCTGAGACAGGCTATGCAAACCTGGCGAGAAGCGCAACATCACCCAGCCCCCAGCCTGCCCAGTTTTGGCAGGCAGCGGAGCACTCTCCTCACAGTACTGAGAGGCTGGGCCGGTGCTGTGAGGAGAGCACCCCGCTGCCTGCCAAAACTGGGCAGGCTGGGGACTAGGCGACATTGTGCTTCTCGTCAGCTTTGCACCACCTGGCTCAGCTTCTTGGCACTGTGAGGAGAGCGCCCCACTGCCTGCTGAAACTGGGCAGGCTGGGGGCTAGGTGACATTGCGCTTCTCCTCAGATTTACGCCACCCAGTTCAGCCTCTCGGCGCTGTGAGGAGAGCGCCCTACTGCCTGCTAAAACCGGGTGTTATGGTTCCAAAGGAAGTTGCTTTTCAAAGAAACATGAGGCATTTTTCCTCTTTGAATCTTTTTATTGCAAACATAACCTTGGCACTTACATGGATGGAATGCCAGAAACTGAATTTCTCTGGCTTCCGTCTTTCTTTTCTTGCTACACCCCTCCCTTATTTTACAGTCATGAATTATGTCTTCCAATTAGGCTGGAGGCCAAAGATTTACTTCCGTTTCTTTCCCGGGCTTTCCTCATAAATCTCCTCCCTTTCTGTCATCTGAATTAACTCTAAAAATACCAGAGAGTTCTGCATATCTTGTCAAAGCAATAATATCCTATATTAACAGCGTTGACATCTGGCCCCCCTTACAAAAAGGACAGATCCTGTAATGTAAACAAAAGCATATATTAATGATTAGTTTTCAGTTTGTTGGGGTGTTTTGTATGAAACCTTTTGACGACCCTGTCAGCTTTCACCTCACTGGATTTCACCCAAGTAGCTTCAGACAACGGGTATCCCTTCCATTTTACTAGGTACTGCAATTTCCCTTTAAAAATTCTAGAATCAAGAACATGTTTCACTTCGTAATGGGTCTGCCCCGCAACTACGAGGGGCCCAGGTGCTTTCTTCAGGGGATGTCTTAAAGTGGAACCCCGATAAGGTTTTAACAAGCTACTATGGAAGACAGGGTGGATTTTACCCAAAAGCCTAGGGAGTTTCAGTTTTACTGTGACCGGATTGATGACCTTTACGATAGGAAAAGGCCCTAAGAATTTCGGTCCTAACTTCTTACTGGGTAATTTGAGACGGAAATATTTGGTCGACAGATAAACCTCTTCCCCAACTTGGAACATTCTTTGGGGAGCTCTCTTTTTATCAGCTTGCTTTTTATAGGTTTCAAAAGTCTTTTTTAAAGCAGTTTTTGTGTTTCTCCAAACTTCTTTCCATCCCCTCACCCATTGGTCAAGTGTCTGGGAAGCTGTTGGCATCTGGGGGTATTCAGGTATTGGACCGAACTCTTTGCCTGTGGCTACTCTGAAAGGTGTGTAGCTGGTGCTGCTGTGCACAGAATTATTGTACGCCACCTCTGCAAAAGGGAGGAGGTCAGTCCAGTTCGTCTGTTGATAGGACACGTAGCATCTGAGATATTGCTCCACTATTTTGTTAGCGGCTTCTGCAGCTCCATTGGTGGCTGGATGAAAAGCAGATGATAAGCCTTGAGATGATCCAATTAATTTAAGAAAACTCCTCCAAAACTTTGCTGTGAACTGCACCCCCCTGTCTGAGATTATTCGCTTAGGGGCACCGTGCAGTCGGTAGATATGTTTCAGGAACAATTTAGTCTGTCGTTGAGCAGATGGGAGTCCTTTGCAGGCGATGAAATGAGCCTGCTTCGAAAACAGGTCTATTACAGTCCAGATGACAGTATTTCCTCTACTTTCAGGTAGGTCTACGATAAAGTCCATAGCTATTTCTTCCCAGGGTTGGGAAGGGTCTGCCACCGGCTGCAGTAATCCAGGGGTTTCCCCCGGTATTCTTTTCATTGTGGCACATACAATACAACTCTTCACATAGTTTTCCACATCTCGTTTCAGTCCTGGCCACCAAAATTGCCGGCGGGTGAGGTGCAGTGTTTTTAGATATCCAAAGTGTCCAGCCTGCTTTACATCATGGCTGTGTTTGAGAGCATTGAGACGGAGGGATTCGGGCAAATACAGTTTCCCCCCTTTGTAAGCCAAACCATCCCGGCATGTCAAGGAGGTTTGATTATCTTTGAACCATTGATCGGTGAGGAGCTCTCGTTTTATTTTCTTTGCTCCAGGGTCATCTGGATTAGGGACCCTGCGAGGCGTGATTTGTGCAACAGGTTGTGGATTGGAGATAATCGCCTCATTAACTTCTTCACGTTCACTTTTGTATTGGGGCAATCTTGATAGCACATCAGCTAGGAAATTTTTTTTCCCCTGGTATGTACTTTAGTGTAAAGTTGAAGCGGTTAAAGTACTGTGCCCACTGTACTTGCTTTGGGGACAATTTGCGGGGAGTTTTCAGTGCCTCTAGGTTTTTGTGATCTGTCCATACTTCGAACGGCACCTTGCTCCCCTCCAGGTAGTGTCGCCAGTTTAACAGTCCCCATCTAATTGCGAAGGCCTCCTTCTCCCATATTGCCCATCTCCGTTCACTTTCCGTAAATTTTTTGGAGGTGTAGGCGCAGGGTTGCAGGACTCCATTCTTGTTCTTTTGAAGCAATATAGCTCCAACTGCCACATCACTGGCGTCGGCTTGAATTACAAAGGGCTCCCCTAGACAGGGGTGCTTTAGGACCGGTTCGGCAGCAAATAGTCTTTTTAAATTCTCAAAAGCTGTTTGACAGTTCATAGACCATGCTAGTGGTTGGCTCGGTCATGGCTTCCCTCCTTTTTTCCCTGTTTTGAGTAAATCTGTAAGGGGTAGGGAAATTTTGGCAAAAGAGGGGATGAATTGACGGTAAAAGTTGGCAAAACCTAGAAAGCTCTGGAGTTGTTTGCGGGTTTTTGGGGGCTGCCATTCGATTATAGTTTTCACCTTTGCTGGATCCATCTCAATGCCTTCGTTGGAGATTCTGTAGCCAAGGTAATCTAATCGGGTCTGGTGAAATTCACATTTTGACAATTTGGCATAAAGCTTGGCATTCAATAGTTTCTTTAACACTTCTCTCACCAGCTTTATGTGATCAGTCATATTCGTGCTGTATATCAGAATATCGTCAAGGTACACCAGAACCCCTTTGTACAAGTGTTCATGTAGGACCTCATTAATCAACTGCATGAATACGGCTGGGGCCCCCTGTAATCCGAATGGCATGACTTTGAATTGATAGCTCCCCGTGGGGCAGTTGAAGGCAGTCTTCCACTCATTTCCTTCTTTTATTCTCACTTGGTAGTACGCCTCTCTCAGGTCTAATTTAGTGAAGACACTCCCCTTAGCCAGATGAGTTAATAAGTCCTTTAGGAGGGGGAGGGGGTATCTGTTTTCCACACTCAGAGCATTAAGGCCCTTATAGTCTACGCAGAGACGAAGAGACCCATCTTTTTTTTCTTTAAATAACACGGGGGCTCCCACAGTAGATTTGGCCCATTCAATGAACCCCCTCGCTAAGTTTTTATTCACGTATTGCTGCATCTCTTCCATCTCGAGGGGGGACATGGCGTACATTCTCGGGCGTGGAAGTTTGGCTCCTGCACCAGTTCGATAGAACAGTCATTGGGTCTGTGAGGGGGTAGGACATCGCATTCATTTTCACTAAATGCCTCTGCTTAGTCCCGGTATTCATTGGGGATGAGTGATTCATCTGGTGATGGTGAGGCAGCTATGAGTGCTCTCTCATTAGGTGGCCTAAAGTGTCCCGCAACGTCAGTAGAATCAGTGGGAGGCTCAGGCCCTATAGGTAGTCTCACAGTTCTCATTCCTTTCTCCCACCAGATAAATGGCTTCCATTTGTCCAACCAGGCTAAGCCTAGAATCACAGTCTCAGTCATTTTTTGGGCCACCAGGAACCGAATAAATTCCCAGTGTGCACCTATTTCTAGGCGTAAGGGCTCAGTTAATTGTGTGACTAAAGTCCCTCCCATCAGGGAGCTGTCAGCTTGCTCGAACCTCACAGGATTGGAGAGTTGTTTTGTCTGTATGCCCATTTTCATGGCAAAGGGTAGGCTAATAATGCATCGGGTGCATCCAGAATCAATTAGTACATTTAAGTCTATTTGTGCCCCCGACTTAGGGATTGTAAGCTTGGCGGCCAGTGAAAAAGATGGGATTTGTCGACTCACCATCGGGTCGTTCTCCCCTTCGTCGTCGCCATCAAAGGAAGGTAGAGCAGGGGTGGGTCCACCTGGAGTCCCGGCGTTCTCTTGTGTGGGAGGTGTAATCTGGGTAACAGGTGCTTGCGTGGCCCGGTTGGATTTTTCTCTCATTAGCCGCTGGGCAGGTCTCCTTCTCGTCACTGGTTCCGGACTGCTCTGCAGTTGGGGGTAGGGGACCAGACAGTTTGCTGCTCGATGTCCCTTCTTTCTGCATCGGAAACACTTTATTGATGCACTTGCAGGTGGCCCGGTTCTTTCAGTCATCGTGGTAGCCGGAGGGTCTCGTGGGGGTGATTGTTGCTTGGATTGTTCTGGTTGCTGCTCAGATTCAGGTGGGGAAGGCTTTTTATAGCGGGCAAGCTGAACATCTAGCTTCACCGTTGTCTGGTACCACTCGTGCAGTCGGTCAGGTACTGCTCGAATAATGCAGGCCTGGGAGAGGTGATCATCTAATCCCTCAATGAAGTGATGGATTAGGGATTGCTCTGGCCACTCCTCTATCCGACCTGCTTATCTTGCGAAACTCTCGCACGTACTCCAGGGCAGGCCTGCCGGCTTGTTTTATTTTGTGGATTTGTTCTTTTGCTTTTAGGTCAAGGGATGGGTCCTCAAATCTTTCTTTCAGACCCAGGAGGAAGAGGTGGGGGTCTTCCAATTCTGGGGCTTGCTCATTATATAAATTGTTCAGCCATTCGGATGCTTCTCCCTCTAGGCCGGATACAATCACATCGACCATAGCCCCTGGGTCTGGGTAGAGATAAGCCCAGCGATTCAAGTGAGAGCGTACTTGGTTGAGGAAATAAATCAGTTTCTCTGGGTCCCCATCGAAGGTTGCTCTGAATGGTGGAGTAATTATAGGTTGTTGGGCCCCCCACTGTGGCTGTTGCTGCTACTGGCCCCATCCTGGTTGCTGGTTTATGCCCAGGGGTTGCACATTCGGGGGCTGTGTCCAATCTCCTTGCTGTGGTTGTTCTCCTGCCAACTGCTGATCTCCTGGCCCCTCCACCACCCCAAGCTGTTGCAAGGTCTCTATTAGCTGTGGCAAGCTCAGAAGTTGGTTACTCTCTGCCTGCTTTGAATGCCAGACTCCCCTTTGTTGCAGAGGCCTCAGACTGGGATTCCCTCTCTCTTCAGGGCTGGAGTCCCTGATAGAGGAAGACAGAGTCTGAAAGGCTGTCTGATACAAAATGGAGGGGGTGTAGGCTTCTTCCTGCAGAAGCGGATCTTTGCCTCTCCCCTCTGGGGTTTGAGATATTTCCAGTAACTCACCCAGGCCTTGAGTGGCAGTTTGTCCGTTGTCTGTCCACCGATTTTCATTCATCTGCCAAAATTCATCTTCCCACAGCATGCTGTCTGTTACCTCCCCCTCTGGGATATTAGCAGCTGCCAGGTTGTATTTAGCAAACTCCCGTTTCATGATAGATTGTCCTCCCCCTGAATTCTTCTCATTCTCACTCCAGCGTAGGAGAAAGAAGTGGGGGTAATGCACCTCCAGTTGTTTGAAAAGGGTTTGGTTTCTGGCATGATGTTATGGTTCCAAAGGAAGTTGCTTTTCAAAGAAACAGGAGGCATTTTTCCTCTTTGAATCTTTTTATTGCAAACATAACCTTGGCACTTACATGGATGGAATGCCAGAAACTGAATTTCTCTGGCTTGCATCTTTCTTTTCTTGCTACACCCCTCCCTTATTTTACAGTCATGAATTACGTCTTCCAATTAGGCTGGAGGCCAAAGATTTACTTCCGTTTCTTTCCCGGGCTTTCCTCATAAATCTCCTCCCTTTCTGTCATCTGAATTAACTCTAAAAATACCAGAGAGTTCTGCATATCTTGTCAAAGCAATAATATCCTATATTAACAGCGTTGACACCGGGCAGGCTGGGGGCTGGGCGGCATTACGCTTCTCATCAGATTCGCACTGTCCAGCTGAGCCTCTCAGCATTGTGAGGAGAGCGCCCCACTGCCTGCCAAAATCGGGCAGACCGGGGGCTGGGCGGCGTTGCACAGGTAACGTTGACTCTCACGCTGCTCATGGCATCCCCTTCCACCAAGCCATATATGCGAAATAGGTGAGGGCCATTTGCTGGCCACTTCCAGGCAATGGTGCATTTCTTAATTCCTCACGAAGGGTGATACCTTCCCAGCTGCGTTTCTTGCCTGTTTTTCTCCCTCCCTCATCTCAAATATTTTCCCGCCACTCTATTGGAAGGAAGGAAGGAAGGAAGGAAGGAAGGAAGGAAGGAAGGAAGGAAGGAAGGAAGGAAGGAAGGAAGGAAGGAAGGAAGGAAGGAAGGAAGGAAGGAAGGAGATTGGAATGAGAGGGACAGAGGGTCTGAGGGAAGTCCTGCTTAGTCCTGCCCTGCTGCCCTTTCACCATCTCCTTGCCCCCTCCTCCTGGCCTATCCTGGGGGTCTCCCATCCTATCGCTAAGGATGTTTTGGTTACAAAGCCGGGTCTCCTCGGATGGAGAGGGAGTGGGCCTCTCTCTGACTTTGCCCTCGCACCCACTATGAGCAACCTGGCTAAGGAGAGCAAGCACTGCAGCAGCAGCCTTGAGGGTGAGGTAAGCGCAGCTGGGCACCCCCTTGGGGAAGTGGGGCTGGGCTTGGTGCCACGGGAGCTTGAGGGCCGGGCTGGGCATTTAACCTCTGCTGCCCAGGGCTCCGGGCAGCCCATGCCACTGTCTAGCCCCCCCAGCATGTCCTGAGAGGGATGGTGAGGCTCCTCCAGTGGACCATGCCCTGGCGCTTGACCCGGTCCCACCCTCCTCTGCTGGAGACCCTCAGATCTGCCCCAATCCTGCCCAGGCCCCCACTGGCACCCCTGAAGCAAGCAATGTCAAGCTGGCCACACCCACCCAATAGGCTACACCCACCCACCCAGTAGGCTGTGCCCACCCTGGTCACACCCACCCAGCCCCCTGAGGGCAACCACAATGCTGATGCAGTCCTCAATAAAATTGAGTTTGAGATCCCTGCATTAGTCCATTAACTCTCCCTTCCCATCCTCCCCACGAGCTGAAGATTAGTCTCCAATTCTTATTCCTCCCCAACAAAACAATCTTGTAAGGTAGGACAGGTTGACAGAGGGCTGGTAAAAATTTTAAGTTTCCTGGGGTGAACCAGATCATCAGATTTGCAGACAGTACCCAGGTGGTGGGAATAGCCAACTCTCCAGAAGATAGGCTAAAGATCCAGAAATATCTCAGTACTGTAGACTTGAACCATGGGCCCTAACTAACAAAATGAAATTCACTGGTGAGAAAAGTAAGGTTTTATAGTTAGGCAAGAAAAACCTTCTCCCCCTTTAATCCAAATTACTTGCACCTTACACACTTCTCCCCTCAATTTGTTTTTCTGCAAAGAAATGAACATTATTAACCCTACTGTATGTATAAAACTTTTTAATAACAGTTAATATATAAATTCATACTCTTCAATAATTGAAAAATAGTGCAAAACATTGAAATACAGTAAAAGTGAAAACATTAGTGCAGTGAAAAATCAATATATATATATATATATATTCAAAAACTAAAAATACATATATATATACATATATATATACACATATACATATTTGTTTTCTGAGGTTTTCACGGGTGTTAGTATGTAGGTCTTTGGTAATTCGGGTTTTCTCCCGCGTAAAATTGAAAGTGTCTTGGCGACGTTTCGACGAAGTCTCATTCGTCATCTTCAGGCTGGTGTCTCTTCGGCCTTGTGCTTCTAGAAGCAATGTGTGATCGCAGCTGTTTCTTCCTTCCTTTGCTTCCTTCCTGAAGCAAACTGACACCCACCTTGAAGATGTGGCACGACCACGAACGCGAAGCCAAACAACAGCAATGCAGCTCTCCATCTCAAATCCCCCTGCAACTCAGACTAATATGAGCACAACAGGGCCCCCACCCAAGCAGAGCACACCCCCCGCCAATCAGAGCACAGCCAACCCCCCATCCAATCAGAGCACAGCCAAGCCCCTAACCAATCAGAACACACCTCCACCCAATCAGAACACAGCCAAGCTCCCATCCAATCAGTTCATACCTCCACTGGCAGTTAAAAGGAAGAAACAGCTGCGATCACACATTGCTTCTAGAAGCACGAGGCCGAAGAGACACCAGCCTGAAGATGACGAATGAGACTTCGTCGAAACGTCGCCAAGACACTTTCAATTTTACGCGGGAGAAAACCCGAATTACCAAAGACCTACATATATATATATATATATATATATATATATATATATATATATATATATATATATATATATATATATATATATATATATATATATATATATATATATATATATGGATTCTACACATACGTTCTTTGTTGGGATCAATATCACTCAAAAAAGATAACACGTTGTTCATTTTGGAGAAAAACTCCAAATTCTTTTAATGTTAACTTTTTAGGGACCCAAATTCCTTCTTCCTGTTCTTCCTCCTCTTCTCCTGCCTCCATGTCCCCTTGTCCTTCCAATTGATTTTGTAGTTGTGTAACGACCCGCTTCAAAACCTCTTCCCAAGAAAGCAGAACTCTTGGAACAAATTCATCCCAAAAGGAACTTTTATTAGGAGAAGTTGACAGCAGGCATAGAAGGCAGGATCTGAGGGTTTCCCGGTCAAATCAATAGGTTAAAGGAGCATAAAACAAACCCCACCCCAACAGTTCATTTGGTCAGTTCAAACGGGCCAATCCCCAGGTGTTAAGTCCGCTGTGGGAACGAGGCTAATAAGACTCCATTCCCAAGGTTGTGAAAACATTGTTGGGTCTTCACACTTTCCCTTCCACAGCGAGAGATAAGCCAGATGGCCGGAGGCACATTTCTTTCTCACCCCAGGTTGACATCAAGGGGAGAATAGTTCAAAGAGCAAGCAGATAGAGGAAGCGGAGAGGGTACATTGTAGCAGCTAAGCAAAAGGCAATATGCATACAATTTCCCAAAGCCTCCCCCCTCCCCCCAGGAGTGTGGCAGAACCCATAGAAAGGAAAAGGAAAGGGAAAGAAAAAGCCCCCCCACCAAAGAAATGGGTTCTGACAAGTTGTATTAATTCTTCATTAGAAATCACCCTCTCAGTGTATGCAATCAAATCTTCCACATCCCGAGTATCAATATCTAAATCAATGGATTTAGTCAGTGTTACAATGTCCTGACTGATGACTTGTAATTTTTCATTTTGGTCAAAACCTTCCCAATATTTTTACAAACACAGGAAAATGTTTTAAACATTTTCTCCAAATCCCTTGCATACATTTTGTAGTGACCTCCTTCCAGACTGCTGCACTCACAGCTTCACCTGTAGTTTGTACGTTGTAGTAAATTAAATTGTTTTTGGAATTGCACAAACCAGCCACGGCTGGCTTAAATTTTTTACATGACATATTAAGCAAATATTTACCACTATATCTTGCTCAGATGAATTCATACATACAGACACATATACATACATAAACAGATTTATATATGTGTGTGTGTGTGTGTGTGTGTGTGTAAATGTCTAATTTTCTATTGAAGCTCGAAATTACATATTGAAACAGAAACTATAACTTACGTGTATGAAGGGAGCTGCTGAGTTCGAGAATTTGGGCTAACACTGTCAAAGATTAAACATATCTTAAATTATTTAAATTTACTATTAATATAAAATTGTGTACTATGAAATATAACTATTAAGGCCCAATTATATATTACACAGATTAAGCAAAGAGTAATACCCTTCATACAGACACTTCTAGCAATGCCCAAACATCCCCTTCTATCCCCTGCGACTCTATATATCTATATATCTAGCATATTTTGGTGCCCACCAGTTTTTTTCAGAAATTACAGCATTACAACCATTTGTCCAGGATGGTATAAGGTCACTTGCTTTGAGCAGGGGATTGGAGTACAAGACTTCTAAGATCCCTTCCAGCTCTGTGGTTTTATGATTCTATCTATTGGTTTCCAACTTCTGCTGGCACAACCAGCTCTCTACATTCTGATTGCTGAACTATATTTATTGGCTGTTATACACTATGAGGAAGAGGAGGTATCCATCCTTCCCTCCAGACACAGGTTGCTGCTCTTTACATTTATTTCATCCTTGGTTATTGAATTATCTGTTTCCCTAGTGGAGTAGAGGAACACTGGAACTTTTGTTTAATTCGTTCACTGGTAGGCTTTCTTTCTCACAAGTTCATCAGCAAAATACAGATAATCATCGATTTATGACCACAATTGAGCCCCAGATTTCTGTGACATATTTGTTAAGTGAATTTTGCCCCATTTTATAGACTAGAATAGAACTGGAAGGGACCTTGGAAGTCTTCTAGTCCAGCCCCCTGCTCAAGCAGGAGAACCTATACCATCTCAGACAAGTCACTGTCCAGTCTCTTCTTAAAAACTCCAGTGATGGAGTGCCCATGATTTCTGAAGGCAAGCTGTTCCACTGATTAATTGTCCTCATTGTTAGGAACTTTCTCCTTAATTCCAGGTTGCTTCTCTCTTTAATCAGTTTCCAACCATTGTTTCTTGTCCTGCCCTCTGGTGCTTTGGAGAATAATTTGACCCCCCTCTTCTTTGTGGCAGCCTCTCAAATACTGGAATACTGCTATCATGTCACCCCTATTTCTTCTTTTCTTTAGACTAGCCAAACCCAAGTCCTGCAGCCGTTCTTCATGTTTTAGTCTCCAGGCCTTTGATCATCTTAGTTGCTCTTCTCTGAACTTTTTCCAAGGTCTCAACATCTTTTTTGTAGTATAGTGACCAAAATTGGTTGCAGTATTCCAGGTGTGGTCTCATTAGGGTTTTATAAAGCGGTACTAATACTTCGCGTGATCTTGATTCTATGCCTCTGTTTATACAACCCAGGATTACATTAGCTTTTTTGGCTGCTGCTGCACATTGCTGGCTCATAGTCAACTGATCATCCACTAGGACACTGTGTCATTGCACTCACCTGCTCCTTGCTTTAGCATTTCAAAAATGCTGCCTGCCTTTGCCTGAATCAGATGAAGACTAAGTGGGATTCTTTTTGGGATCTGATCATCAATCCAAAGCACAAGTAGCTGTTCTGTTTTTGAAAGGAAGCCTGTCCTATTTCTCGTGATTATGGCATCTGTTCCTGGAGCTGATTTAATCATCTCTTTTATATTTTCTTTACCCTTAAGTATAGTGTATATGGTGGAACTGGCCAATCCTTCTTTTCCTATGGTCTTTACCTTCTCTCCCCCCCCCCCCCGGTTTTAATTATTTACATTTTCAAATCCAAATTGATACTTTTCCTTTATTTCTTGCCTCCATGTTGAGCTGAAGTAGAGCTTGGTCGCTTTCCTTGGGAAGACATTTCTAGCCAAAAGGTTGGTGGAAAAATACAGTATCTTGTTCTGTAGATAGATAGAGACTGGTTCAGAACTGTTTACAGTAAGTTCAATGTTATGGTGGGGAAGGCAGTACTGTAGTGCAAGAATGTGTTTTCCTTCTCTGTCAAAAATTTCTTTCCCTTGATCAAAGCATAGTAATGGTCATTGCTAGAAGCAGCATACTGCCATAGTATTTGAGTCTTTTATTTACAGTACTGTATTAAACATTGGTTTATATACTTAATTTTTGTTTTAACTTGCTCCATTTGTTTATTTTTTCCCTTAATGCACAGCAAGACTGAATCTGATTCTTAACAAATGAGAGAGAGTGAATTGTGAAGGCCAGACTCTTCATACAGTCCATTTGTGAAGTCCATATTTTTTATTGTAGTGTAATTGTGATTTGCTAACTTCACCTCATTCTGCCAGTTTTTGTGTGCAGTTCTTTGCAATTTGAAAATAGGAAATTGAGCAATGCCATGATTCCAAAAAATGTAGTACTTTCTACAAACTATCTACAGTAATATATACTAATCTCTAAAATAAAAGCAAGGAAACACATTATAGAATGCTACAAACAGTTTCAAGGAAAATGCAAACAAACTTTATCTTTGCGAAGTACTGTACTTACACACACAATAGTATGCAAAGTACAGTACAGTACTTAAAAAGCAGAGCAGTTCCCAAAGTGCTTGTAAACCAACAGTACAGTACTATAGAGTAACAAAAAAGAATATTTTAAAATACTTACAGAAGCAATTCTAGCTTTCCAGTCCTCAAGCCCAGGCAGCACCAAAAAAACAAAAACAAATGGTCGGAGCCAGCTGCAAAAATCACTGGATCTTGTTTGGCCACTTGACCAGGGACAAAAAACAACAAACTCTTCCAGCTTCAGGAAATTGCATTTATAACCTGAACAGCACAGCCGCTTGTAGCAGTGACTGGATTCAAGTCACTGGCTAAAGAGGCCTCTTTTTGTTTGCAATTTTGAATTTCTAATGTAAGTACCCTTTCTGAATAAATTGGTTTTTTGTGAAAACTTGCTAAATGAACGTTCGTTTCTGGAGATTACCTGTATTTTCTTTTTGTGTGAAGACAGATGCAAAGAATGAGTTAAACAGCTCTACTTTCTCTTTACTGCCAATTACTTCCTTACCATCATCTCCCATTAGTGGACAGATTGTTTCCTTGACTTTTTTCTTGCTTTTTATATGTTGGAAAAAACTTTTATTTTTGACATTGTTATAAGTTTGACTTCATTCTGAGCTTTAGTTTTTCTGACTTCATCTTTGCATGTTAGGGCTATTTGTTGGTATACTGCCTTATTTATATGCCCCTTTCCATTTTTTATATTTATACTTTTTGTCTTTCAGTTTGTCAGAAAGTTCTTTGTGTAACCATGCTGGTTTCTTTTTTTATTTTTATTTTTCAGTGATATTGAGCTGGACTGGGCTTTTATAATCATATTTTTCAGTTTCCCAAACTTCTTGAGTTGTTTTTCCTTTTAAAATTTTCATCCATAGAATCTTTCCCAAGCTTTCTCAGAATTTATTAAAAAAAATTAGTTTGTTTAAAATTTGTTAAAACTATTTTACAGTTTAAGAAATTGGTTTGATTATGTTCTATTGCTTGTGTTGCATTATATTGAATTCCAATATGACGTGGTCAGTCTCACCCAAAGTTCCGGCAACTTCAACCCCCTTTATCACTTGTTCTCTGTTAGAATTAGGTTCAGTATAGCTTTTCCCCTTGTTCCCTCCTCTACCTTTTGCATGACAAACTTGTCAGCTAGGATGGTCAGGAACCTGTTCAATCTCCCACTTGATGCGGAGTTTGTCTCCCAATTAATATCAGGTAGTTAAAATCCCCCATTACTACTGTGGTGTGTTTCCTACTTACATTTTTTTAATTGGTTAGCAAAAAGTCCATCTATTTCTTCTGATTGGCCTGTAGTATATGGCAATTGTTAGTCTTTTTTCCCTTTTATATTGGCCTATATGCATTCTAGGTGGTTTTCATTCTTGGTTTTATGAGTTTTGGTAGAGATCTCTTACATATAATGAACTCCACCTCCTTTTTTTATTAGGTTTCTTCTGAATAATTTGTATCCTTCCATCAGTACATTCCAGTCATGAGTTTCATCCCATTAAGTTTCAGTAATGGCAATTATATCATACCTGCCTTCATGTACTAGTATTTCAAGTTTATTGTTTGTACCCTAAACTTTGAGTGTTTGTGTATAGGCATTTGAGTCCTTCATTGCTGAACCTGGGTATGCTTCCTCTATCTTTTATTTTATATCTCAGTTTTTCTTCCTTTCCATCATTTTCTATCTCATTGTTTGATTGGTTGTCTTGGAGTTTGTGCTTCAAATTAAGTCCCAAAGATCCTAAAGACTGGTCACCCTCCTCCCTTATTTTTAGTTTAAAGCCCTTGATAAGTTGAGCCAGTCATTTTCCAAATATAGTCTTCCCGGTGACGTACAGTCCTTTTTTTGCCAAAAACCCTTCAGTAGGCAGTGCAGACTATAGTCTAGGAATCCAAAGTTCTCTTGGCGGCACCAACCCTTAAACCAGTGGTTCTTTCTATAATCCTGTTTTCTCATTGAATGTTAATCTTCCCATGAAAACACCTTGTAATCCCAACTCCTTAACTTTCTTGCCTAAATAACTTAACTGATAATTGAATAAGAGCTCAGAGGTTTTTATCAGATATACTCTGAACCTCTAAATATCCAAAAAGAGAACACGAAAAGCATTTTTAAAAGAATGGAATGGTGAATTAGGTTTTCCATTTATTTCAGATGGAAGGGAGGTGGTATCTATTATAGTTGTAACGTAAATAGAATTAATGGAAACCTTACTTAAGAGTAATTCTAAGTATTGTATTTTTGCTTTTAGTGTTATTTACTATTTTTTTCACTGAATAGCAAAATACATCTTAAACGAAGAAAAAAAATCCATTTTCCCCCCTCATACAAGTATTGAATCAGCAAGTATCAGGATCTAATACTCTTTGCATCCCATAGGACTATGAAACTGAAAATGATATATTATGTTGTCATGTTTCCTATCTTATGGTGTTGAATTTTCTAAAACCAAAGATACTTGGAAGGTTCCCCGCTTGAAATTTAAATATAATTGCATCTTCAGAAATATAAAATTGCCAGGGGAATGCAACAATTTTTTAGAATGGAATAGGATAACTGAGATGGAAGGGACTTTAACAGTCTTCTAGTCCAACCCCCTACTCAAGTAGGAGACCTTATACCATTTTGGACAAATGGTTGTTCAATCTCTTCCTAAAACCTCCAATGATGGAGCATCCACAACTACAGAGGGCAAGCCATTCCACTAATTAATCACTGTTAAGAAATTTCTCCTTATTCTCTTCTGCCACATATTATTCCTCATATAAATGTAATCACATAATATAAATTACATAGACTTTTTTTGAAAAATCCTTTTATTTGGATTACAGAGATGAAAGTACAGGAAAGTTACTAAACATAGCGAAAGGATTATTCCAAGAGTCTAGTAACAATGTTTGGCTCCATATGCCAGACTTCTGTTGCATTGAAGACAATGAGTTCCTTCATGAGGATTGAATGATCCTGGACTGCAAACCACTATAACAAAAGAAAGCAAAACAAAACAAACAAAAATAATCATGTCATCAAATGTATTACAATTTGCTGTAATAAAATGAAGATTCCAAATTCAAAACCAGTTAATTGCTTCAAGATTTATTTCCTAAATTTGGGATTCACACTCACAAAAATGTTTTTAAGAAAAAATAAGGAAATAGGAAGCAGAAGTAAATGTAAAACATGTAAGACAGCCATCATAGGTGCACGAAACTTTGAGAAGACTCCATCAGTTATCTGCAACACATTCTATATAGCTAACATCTCTGCCCCATCCCATCATATTCTGAGATTTATCTTCAACTATATTGTGAATAATTACAGGTATAGATCATCTGGTATTGGATTTCTTGGGGCTTTGTATTGTATGAAAACTCATAAATATTTCACAACTACTGTGTTTCCCAAAAATAAGACCCAGTCTTATATTTTTTTTGCCTCCAAAAGAAGCATTAGGTCAGGAGATGTCTTATTTTTTTCCACTGTCTTGCCTCACAGCGGCAGCACCAACAGCCCTGTCCAATAGGAGCCCACATGGTTGCCACCAGCCCACTTCTTTTGTGGCTGCTCACTGCTGCTTGCACACATCACCCCCGGCCTCAGTTTTGCCGTTAGAGGCCTTTAGGAAAGGCCTCTGCAGCAGAGAACAGAGCCCCAGGTTAATGCGTGCGTCGCCCCCGGGCTCCATTTCGCCATCAGAGACCTTCAGGAAGGGCGTCTGCAGCCAAAAACGGAGGCCTGGGTTTCCTGAAGGCCTCTGCCGGCGAAACGGAGGCCAGGAGGATGATGCACGGGTCAAACGGGGCTCCGTTCTTGGCTGCAGAGGCCTTTCCTAAAGGCTTCTGCCGGTGAAACGGAGCCTGGGGGGTGATGTGCATGAGTGGCCACAGAAGTGGGCCAACAGTGGCCATGCAGGCTCCTGCTGGATGGGGCTGTTGGTGCTGCCATGAGGCAAGTGTCGGGCGTGGGAGGGCGGCTGTGGGGCCCCAAAGGTAAGTGGGTGCGGAGCGCATGGGGCAGCTCCACCCCCTCTCCCAGCCTCACCTCATGGTGGCAGCACTGCGAACAACCAGACTGGGTGGGCAGGTGGCCAGCTGCGCAGGCTCTTAACTAGGGCTTACTTTGGGGGTAGGGCTTATATTAGGCACAGGTGTAAAAATCAAGCCAGAGTTTATTTTTGAGGAAACACAGTAGTACCAAAATAAAATATAAACCTTGTAATGTTATGTATCTACTATTTATCATTATGGTTGGCTTAGTTTGTTATGTAGGTATGCGTCCAACAATTCTTATGAACAAAACTATTGAAACTTGGTCCTTGAGTGATCTCTCCAGCAATTTAATGTCAAAGAACTTTAGAAAATATAGTAAGACAGAGTCAGGGTCTGCACTGTTCATTTGCTTCTAAGAGTAGGATCTTCTTGAGTCCAAATAGCCCTCAATTTACAATCATTCATCTAGCGACCATTTGAAGTTACAACAGCATTGGAAAGTGACTTACAACTGATCCTCGCACTTATGACCATCATAGTATCCCCAGAGCCACATGGTCAAAATTAGACCCTTGGCAACCAGAATGTATTTACTATGGTTGTAGCATCCTGGGTCACGAGATTGCCATTTGCAACCTTCCCAGCCTGGAATGAGATAATTAGCCACAGCCACATTGCCCCAGTCACTTCATTGCAGCCTCCCCCCCCAGCACATTGCCATGGCTAGCCAGCTCCCAGTGCACTACCACAGGCTCCACAGCCCAGCTGTCCCTTCACCACTGGCCTTCTCCTGCCCCTCATCCCATCTCCCACTGCCTTGCATTGGGTGATTCACTGTAGAACAAATCTCCCTGGCCACTCTTCCATGCGGGACACTTAGCCATGGGATAATTCACCAAACACTGGCATGGGGAGACCAGGAGGCTGCTTCCTCCCCCCCCCCCAATGGGCCATTGGTCACTGGCAGAAGGGTGCACCAGCTGGCCCCCTTGCCCAGATTTGGCCCTGCATTCCATTTGTAGATTTCTTTAGTCATATCCTCAAAGGGTAAGAAGGACAAAAATAAGAGAATGAAAATAAAATGTCTATATCCAACCAATTAATTCAGAATTTAGCTTACTTCTCACCCAGGATAGTATCTTACTCAAGTCCAAAGCCTTTATCTACCTTTGGGCAGGAATGTTGTTAATCATCAACATCATAATCCCCTGCTTTCAAAGTTTTCATAGATTCTAAAATACTCAGCTTTGACTTAATCTCTCAATCACCTCCCACAACATTTCCCCCTGCAGAGGGGCCACCACCTGAAAGAGGAACTAGAGGGATAGGGGGAAGGCAGCACCTTCCCACCCGGCCAATGCAGCAGCCGAAAAGCTGCAGCCGACACACTCTTCTTTGTCTCCTCTTCCTCTTCCTGTTCCTTGCTGGCTCCAGCCTCTGCCTTGCTGCTGCCTTGCAGTGGTGGGGGAGCCAGGTACAAGGAAGCCAGGAGCAAGCAAGGACCAGTGGAAGGAATTTAAGCCCTTTTCCAAAATTAAGTTTAAAAAAAGGAGAAAAAGAGTCATGCATTTGTAAGATGAGCAGCTATATAAATCTGAGAAATACATCATATAAACTTAGCAACAGGCTGGAGCAGCAGAGAGAGAATGAATTGTCCATAATATCTACAATAACTATATTGGTGTTCAGTGGTAGAATTCTAGCCTGCCATGCCGCAGGCCTGGGTTCGATTTCTGGTCAATGCAACACATCTTTTGTGGTCCCAGGGTTTCATTTTGCTAGAAAAATATATTTAACCAAAGATTAAATGGCTGCATGTTTTCTAGAAAAAAGTTATAGTTAGTCAGAAAAACAGATTTTACTTGCCTAGCTGCCTTTTCTCCCTAGAGTTGGACCCACAGAGACCATTTAATTAAAAGAAATATGTACAATAAACAGTAAAAAAATGTTCATTGTACAAGGGAATAAATTAAAGTAGCCAGAAAGGAAAGAACTAAAGGAAGACAGCAAAAGCAGCAGCAGCACTCGTGTTGGCTGGGAACTGAACCCAGGCTCCCAAGTGGCAGGTGAAAATTCTACCACTGAACCACCAAGCTGGCTGTTGGGAAGAGCTGGATGGTTGCTTTGATGGAATAAAAAAGGCATTGTTGGCCAAGCTAGAAAGCTGAAGTGCAATAATGATTTAAAATATTCTCTTCATGCATTTGCCCTATATGAGTTTCTACCTGCTCTCTGCACATGCTTTAAATGCTTTCAGCTCTGAAGGATAGCTTTATTTACATAAATTCAAGAACCCCATGCCTCTGAGCAAGTGCGGAAGATGCCTTGTCCATCCGCTTGGCACATCAGAATCCCTCACCTGATGTGCTATGCGGTCCTGCATCACTGCCTTTGGGATTCAAAGCTGCCTCACCCACGCTCATGCATCTCACACACACATGCAATCTCCCCCCTCCTTAGCCCAACTTTTGTCCACCAAACTGGACAGTGGAACAAGGGGGGGTAACATGGGACATGTGAATGCTCATGTGAGCTTCCAGTGAGGTGCGAACCAGTCCTACTGAGAGACCAACAAAGGACAGGCGACTTTTGACACTGGGGCATGTGGAAGATTTTCCGAGGCTCTTCCAGGGGATGGAGGGGAGCAGAACCCAGCACATTTGCTGGAGGGGAGGAAGGGAGTGAAGGGGGAGAATCAGGTGGCATATGAAGAAGCACACAGTCCTGCTCTCCCTCCACTGCTGTTCCCGTGGCAGGCTCTGAGGTGCTGCACATGTGGGGAACTCTGCCAGAGAGGAATGCACTCCTTCCTTTCCTCCCTCTCTCCGCAGGGCAGAGCGGCCTCCTGCTGCTGGGGGGAGCAGCCCACCACCCAGCCATGGGCACTCTCCCTATGCAGGTGTTTGGTGAATTATCTTGTGTAGCTAATTGTCCTGTGCAGGATAGCAGCCAGGGAAATTTGCCCCACAGTGAATCACCTGATGCGAGGCAATGGGGACAAGGGATGGAGAAGAGAAGCGCTGGAGGGATACCTGGGGCATGGAGCCCATGGCAGTGCCAAAAGCCCTTTATGAAAAGAAATTAAAAATGGCAAATGTAAAGAGGAATAAAAAATGTTTAAAAAAAATACCAAACCAACATAAGGAAGGATAGAAAGAACAATTTTGGATCATTTTTAATGACAATATACTAATCTGCACTTCTGTTTATCTGGATATACTTCAACTGTCTTTTCTACTTAAAAAATATTTGTTCAGATACAGCCCTTTCAGCTTATTCGTTTATTAAATTGAAAATGAGATATTTTGTCAACTGATTCCCTGTCCTCTTTCTCTCATGTACCAGAACTGAAATTATGAAAATGGAAATTATTAGCTAACAATTTCCATTTTATGTCCATACCAGAAAACTATGGGTTGATCTTGGAAGTAAAGAAAGTGTAAACAGAGTATTCATACTCAAATTCATGACTCTTGGTTTCTTATATCAACATTGTTGAATGTGAATTGGTCCTAACCAGTTATTGTAAATATTTGTAGGATTCTATATCAAAATTTAGAACTGCAATGAACAAATTAATTGCATGTTATTTTAATTTCCCAGGCAAAAACAAGGTATAAACAATATCTGAGAGGAAAACTGTTACTTTTGGGATCTATGCTAAAAGCAAGTATTTTTTTATGTAATGAATAACTGCAACTGTCAGAACCCATATATTAATGGACCCCTTTTACCTCTTTTCTTTTTCTAAACCCAAACCTCATTCTCTTCTCTTCCTGGGTTCTGCCATACTCCTGGAGGGGAGGGGGGGAAGTGCTTGTGGTTTATTGCCTTGCTTTCCTCTATCGCTACAATGTAACACTTTGCTGTTTCTGCATATTTCTTCTGTGAACTTTCTCTCCCCTTGTTGTCAGCTAGTAAAAGGGGGAGGAGAATGGAATGTACCTCTGGCAACTGAGTTAGCTCCGCGTTCGCAAGGGAAGGTGCGAAGAGCTGACCAAACATGGCTGCAGCCCGGAGACGGCCTGATGTTATCTCCTTTTTTCCCCACAACGAACTTAACACCTTGGGATTGGCCTGTTTGAACTGACCGGATGAACTATGGGGTGGGGTTTTGCTTGGGATACGTTTTACCTATTGATCTGGCGGGAAACCCTCTGATCCTGTCTATTATGCCTGCTGTCAGCTTCTCCTAATAAAAATTCCTTTTGGAAAAAACTGCTTCCATGAGTTCTGCTTTCTTAGGATGAGTTTTGAAGTGGGCCCTGACATTAGACAGGATCTGCAGCAAGAGTCAGCCCAGAAGGAAAACCCTTACCGGGGACTTTGCAAGACCATGTCAGACAATGGAGCAGAGAAAGAAGAATCCACCGCAAAGGGGGAGCCCCCCTGCCGGTCAGACCCCTGCAAACATGTTTCAAAAGGGAAGATTTTTACTAAATTAGACCTCAGGGAGGCGTACTACCGAATCAGAATCAAGGAAGGAGACAAATGGAAAACTGCATTCAATTGCCCCCTGGGTGTTACCAATTCCGAGTCCTGCCATTTGGACTGCAAGGGGCTCCAGCTGTCTTTATGCAGCTAATAAACGATGTACTAAGGGAGCACCTGCACAAGGGGGTACTGGTTTACCTGGACAATATCGTTATACTCACAGAGACTACTATAGAGGAACACGTAAAATTGGTCAGAGCGATCCTAAACAAATTGTGAGCAGCCCACCTCTATGCTAAACTGTCAAAATGTGAATTTCATAAAGAGAAAATAGACTACCTGGGGGACCGCATCTCCCCCGAGGGCATAGAAATGGACCCTGAAAAGGTCAGGGCGGTGTTGGAATGGGCACCACCCCGCACAAGAAAGCTATTGCAAAGCTTCCTGGGGTTGCTAACTTCTACCGCCAAGTTATCCCCTCGTTTGCCCAAATAGCCTTGTCCATCACGAACTTATTAAAGACTATAGGGGAAGGCAAACCGAAACCCAGCCAACCGCTAAAATGGACGATGGAATGCCAAGCCGCTTTCGAAAAAAACGGCTGTTTTCTGCCGAACCCGTCTTGCGGCATCCCGACACCAACAAGCCCTTTGTAATTCAAGCAGACGCTAGCGATGTAGCGGTGGGGGCTGTACTGCTACAGGAAAATGAGAAAGGGGATTTACAGCCTTGCGCATACACATTGAGGAAACTGACCGAAACTGAACAGAGGTGGGCAGTCTGGGAAAAGGAGGCATATGCCGTGAGATGGGCACTTCTCACCTGGCGGCACTTCTTGGAAGAGAACAAAATCCCCTTCCAAGTGTGGACTGATCATAAGAAACTGGAAGCATTAAAAACACCAAGAAAACTTATTCCTAAACAAGCGAGGTGGTCGCAACATTTCCACCGGTTCAATTTCACTATAAAACATCTACCAGGGGGGAAGAATTTCCTGGCAGACGCGCTATCCAGAATGCCTCAATACAATAGTACCCGACCCAGTGTAACAAAGCCACTCATGCCTGAAACGCAGCTGGCAGCACGAGTAACTACCTGCGCACAAGCCAAACTGCAAAGACCGTTAGCCAGCCAAGCAGGAATTGAATTCAGAAAAGCACTGGAAACCGATGAACGGTTCCTGAGCCACAAAAATTTGTGCACCATTACAGATGGTCTACTCTGGGTGGGGAGAAACTATACATACCTAAGAGTCAGAGATTAGCATTCATGCAGCTCTGCCATGATTCAAAATCAGCAGGCCATTTTGGATTTGTGAAAACACTACACCTAGTTAAAAGGCAGTTTTGATGGCCATCAATCAAAAAAGACATTGAAAGCTATGTAGCCAGCTGCCCAACGTGTGCATCAGCCAAAAGATTACAAGGAAAATCACCTGGGCTGCTACAACCGGTAGCAAACCCCTCAGCAGCCTGGAAGGAAATTTCCATGGATTTCATAGTAGAACTACCAGAGAGCAGTGAGAATACAGTCATCTGGGTCGTGACAGACCTATTTCCCAAACAAGTACATTTCATACCCTGCGCAAAAATCCCCACAGCAAAGACACTGGCAAAGCTGTTCGTTCAACATATCTATCGCTTACATGGGGCACCTCAGCACATTATATCCGACAGGGGGGTACAATTCACATCAGAGTTCTGGAAAGAGTTATTGTTGTCCCTTTTAGGGACCACCCAAGGGCTGTCATCTAGTCATCATCCACAAACGAATGGTAGGACTGAATGTTCGAACTCAATACTTGAACAATATCTTAGATGCTTTATTAATTACCAACAGACCAACTGAACTGACCTACTCCTGTTTGCTGAAGTCGCCTACAACAATGCCATCCATTCCAGCATGGGCTACACCCCATTCCAAGTACCCACAGGACAAAGATTCAACCCGATGCCAGAATTGTCACCTACCGAATCCACCATCCCCTCATTAAAAGAGTGGATTGCCCAATTGCAGAATACCTGGGCAGTAGTTAGAAAGGCACTAGACGAAGCCAGACAAGCATAAAAGACCCAGGCAGACAAAAAGAGGGTCGAACCAAAATCTTTCACTATAGGGGAAATGGTTTATCTGTCCACTAAATACCTAAAATCCCTGCAACCATCAAAGAAATTGGGACCCAAATATGTAGGACCATTCCCCATCATTAGAATCATAAATCCTGTAACAGTGGAATTAAAACTACCAAAATCCCTCAGGCAAATCCACCCGATCTTTCACTGCAGCCTCCTAAAATGCGAGCAACAGTCACCCTTAAGACCAGCTGTCGCTCCGCCTCCTCCTCCCATTATGGTTGAAGGAGAACAACATTTTGAAATCAAAGAAATCCTAGACTCCAGAAAACATCATGGGTCAACCCAATACCTAGAAGCCTGGAAACACCTACCGTCCTCCCAAAACGAATGGATCCATAAACGTCACATTAACGCCCCTAAACTACTTTACAAATTCCATACTGAATATCCAAACAAACCTGACTAACCCTTTTACAACTGTCTCTATCTTTTCACAGGTGGATCTCTTTTTTTTTTTTAAGGGAGGCAGGATGTCAGGACTCATATATTAATGGACCCCTTTTACCCGTTTTCTTTTTCTAAACCCAAAACTCATTCTCTTCTCTTCCTGGGTTCTGCCATACTCCTGGAGGGGAGGGGGGAAGTGCTTGCAGTTTATTGCCTTGCTTTCCTCTATCGCTACAATGTAACACTTTGCCGTTTCTGCATATTTCTTCTGTGAACTTTCTCTCCCCTTGTTGTCAGCTAGTAAAAGGGGGGAGGAGAATGGAATGTACCTCCGGCAACTGAGTTATCTCTGCATTCGCAAGGGAAGGTGCAAAGAGCCGACCAAACATGGCTGCAGCCCGGAGACGGCCTGATGTTATCTCCTTTTTCCCCCACAACGAACTTAACACCTTGGGAGTGGCCTATTTGAATTGACCGGATGAACTATGGGGTGGGGTTTTGCTTGGGATACTTTTTACCTATTGATCTGGCGGGAAACCCTCAGATCCTGTCTATTATGCCTGCTGTCAGCTTCTCCTAATAAAAGTTCCTTTTGGAAGAAACTGCTTCCACGAGTTCTGCTTTCTTAGGATGCAGTTTTGAAGTGGGCCCTGACAGCAACTCAATAGCCTTACAATACCATAACATTCCTTGACATTATTTCAACCTGGCAAGTATAAGCATCACAAAATAGTCTACCTCTATTTACGGGCAAAAACATAGCTAACATTAATTTAGGAAGGTTTAAATCTGAGATTTAAGTTAGTTTTAATAAGATTTAGCCATGAAGCAACTTTTTAACTGCACACTTACATAATATATATGGTCACAATTTGTACATTTTATTTATATAGAGCACATAACTGTCCCCAGTTATTTACCAGTGGTCTTCTAATACTCATCTATGAATACATACATACATTCTGTTTCCAGTTCATATTTGAAACGTTACAGAGCTTGAGAGTTTTTGATAGAAACCCTGCCCACGCCACAATATGTCATATAAAAGGGAAGGCCTCCTCTCAATACTCAATCCAATAACCATCACAGTGGATAGAATCCAAAATTCTAACTTTCAATCCAAATCAGAGGAGAGACTTGTTTTCAGAATTCAGATGATCACTTGAAAAAATATAGTTGAAGATCCAGCTCTTTCTCATTTTAGTCTCTAAGATTCCCATAGATGAATCCACACTCTTACCATGAAGTAGGTAGTCTAGGAGAATATTAAAAACAATATTGCACAAAGACCCCATCCTGCTGACATTACAATCTGAAGTAATGATGTCTTATTAAATTTGAAGGTTGCAGGCCAGCAAATGTACAAAAGCACACTAGTCAAAAATAAGGTTGACAAAGGCACTATTTATCTCACAAGGACAGGACAAGAATGTTTCACCAGCTAATAGTACTAATGAATAATAACTGTCACCATTTCTAAAAATCTATTATAAGACAGGAACTCGGCACTTAATTCTGCCATAAAGCAATAACACCTTCAGATTCTACCTCAAAGCAATTGTGCATTTTTTATATGAACACCAAACAGAAAGCACTCAGAAAGTATTAAGGTTCAATGAGACAAACAGAATTAACAACAGATACTTATATACTGATCTTGAAAGTTCAGTGCAAGTTCGAGGCCATTCTTCTTGGCATGGTAAAAATCTAAAACAAAGCTTCAAACATATTTGACAGAAGACTTTTACCTCACACATGAATGAAAAAAGATGGAGTCAACTCTCATAGGAGGGAGAAAATATAGGAGTGGCAGAACCCGGGGGCAGAGTTAAAAGAGGTACGAACCTAGAATCCCTACCTAACCACAAGTGAACTAAGTCCAACATTGAATTCCATTGATCCTTATCTAACCCCAAACGGGCTAATCATTAGATAATGGTCAATTCAAGGGAAGTGGAACTTAGTTCGCTTGTGGCTACATAAGGAATCTAGGCTGATTTTTCTTTTAACTCCACCCTCAGGATGTGCCATTCCTTCCCCTATAGAAAATGAATTCTAAACAATAGCCAGAGGTTATTATCAAAAGGACCCAACTTTCTATTGTAATATATCTCTGCCCTTGATTCCACAGAAATAAAACAGAGACTACTATCTAAATAACTGGAATGGATTAACAATTAACAAAAAAAGCAATGGTATTAACTGGATTGGTAGTCCATCTTCAAAAGAGTGCAGGCAATTGTTCTTGGGTAATAATACTTTGCTCCAGAACAAAATACTTTGTTATACTCTATTGCAGGGGTGTCAAACTCAATTTCATTGAGGGCCGCATCAGCATTGTGGTTGCCCTCGGGGAGCCGGGTGGATGTGGCTGGGGTGGGCATGGCTGGAATGGGCGGGGCCTACTGGGTGGGCGTGGCCAGCTCGACGTCACTTGCATCAGGGGCACCTGTGCGGGCCTTGGCAGGACTGGGGTGGATCCGAGGGTCTCCAGCGGAGGGGGGTGGGACCGGGGCAAGAGCCAGGGCATGGTCCACTGGAGGAGCCTCACCGAGCCTCAGGCTGTGCAGGGGGCCCCTGGACGGTGGCACAGACTGCCCGGAGCCCTGGGCAGCAGAGGTCAAGTGCCCAGCCTGGCCCTTGAGCTCCCACAGCACCGGGACCTCACAGCCCTGCCTAACCTAGCCATACTTCCCTGAGGGGGCACCCAGCTGCGCTGACCTCCTCCTCGAGGCTGCTGCTGCTGTGCTCGCTCTCCTTGGCCAGGTTGCTCATGGTGGGTGCAGGAGGGCAAAGTGTGTGGGTCAGAGGGAAGCCCACTCCCTCTGTATGCGAGGAGATCTGGTTTTGTAACCAAAGCATCCTCAGCAATAGGATGGGGATGGCGAAAGGGCAACAGGGGATGGCAAAAGGGCAACAGGTCTGCTGGTGGCCGAGTGCTAAGGCAGGACTTCCCTCAGACCCTCCTCGCTCCCTCTCATTCCAATCTTTCATTTCTTCTCCTTTTCTTCCTTCCTTCCTTCTTTCCTCCCTCCCCTCCTTCCCTGCCTCCCTCCTTTTCATTCCCACCTCCTTCCTTCCTTCCTGTTTCCCTCCCCTCCTTTCCTTCCCCCCTCCCTCTGTGTCCAGGAAGGGACGAGGGGAGGGGGAGAGGTTGGCAGCACTTGTCTCAAAGAATAAGAGTTTGAAGAGACTTTTGAGGTCTTTAGTCCAATCCCCCTGCTCAAGCAGGAAACCTATACAATTCCAGACAATGGAATATCCAATCTCTTCTTAAAAGGCTTCAGTGATGGAGCACCCACAACTTCTGAAGGCAAGCCTTTTCACTGGTTAGTTGTTTTCACAAGTCCTTAGTTTTAGGCTGGTTTTCTTCTTGATTAGTTTCCATCTATTATTGCCTTCTAATGCTTTGGAAAATAGGTTGACCCCTTTTTCTCCGTGGCAGCCCATCAAATATTGGAACACTGCTATCATGTCACCACCGCTAGTCCTTTTCACTAAGCTAGACATACCCAAACATATGGTGTCATACGTTTTAGCCTCCAGCCCCCTAATCATCTTTGTTTACCATCCATTTAGACCAGATGGTCCCCCTGGTTTGGTTTATAGAACAGTGACCACGAGCAGAGCCTTCTCAGAGACAGCACCCCAATTATAGAATTTTCTCCCAAGGAAAATATGAACAGTGCATCCCTCACCCGTTTAGAGGCAACTCCAAACACACTGTTCAGCCAGGCATATGTAGAACACCACATTTTATGGTCAAACAGCACTAAGTAAATTACTACTAATATATTTCTTTCTTAAAATACACACTGCTGGTGATGCTTTACTTTACAATAGCTGTCTTTGAGAGTTTTCTTGTAAACCACCCTGGATTTCTCAGAAACATGTAATTTCGAATTAGATGTTGATTTAATAAATTACGCAGAAGAAACAAATGTTTAAATACATCTAAATCCCACAGACCTACTACCTCCTAGGTGCATACTGCAGAGAAAATAAGGCATTGCATTTCTAGCCAACATAGCCACAGATTGATGGGAACTGTGGTACATGACACCCAAAAGACATTAGTTTGGGTAAGGCTGGATTAAATTATAAAAGAGCAGATGAGAGGAAGTAGAAGCAAGAAACACTTTCCACATCTCTGACAAAATAATTGTGTGTGTGTGTGTGGGGGAGTTGACTCAGCCTTTTAATTTCAACTCACGCCAATTCCTCTTAACTTCCCATTCAATCCAAAGAGTTCTATTATTGCCTGGATTTTAGGGAGGGAAGGCGGCAAGAATAGATCACAAAGCCAATCTGTGAGTTTGCTCACTCGCCTGCCTGCACGCAACCTCCCCGACGCAGCACATGTGTGTGTGTGAAAGACACAGAGAGATCCCCTTTTTGTAAGTTTGCTTACTCTGCAATGCTCCCCGTTCCCTACATTTTCGCTTCCCTGCTGGCTCAATCACTCTCTCTCTCTCTCACACACACACACACACAAAAACTTTCCCTGCTTTCTCCCCCTTCTCCTCCAGCTGTACCTGGAGTGGGAGGAGGTTAAAAAAAAAGAGAAGGGGGAGAGAAAGGGGGAAGCTCCCCTTTTTTGTAACACCTTTGGCTTCCTCCTCCTCCTCTTCCCCTCCTGGCTTTCTCTGTGTTTCTCTCTCTCTCTCTCTCTCTCTCACACACACACACACACACAGAAACCCTTCCTGCTTTCTCCTCCATCTCACCCTTTCTCTCCAGCCACCACAGAGTCACACATTGCTGGCCGCCAGCAGTTCCAGGCTGCGGCTCTGCATGAGTGCTCTGTTCCCCTCTCCGGCCCTACCACGTGGCGGAGAGGGCAACTGGGAGCCGGTTGATGCTTGGCTTGTCATTGCGTACTTCCATCTCCATGCCTTTCATCCCACAGGCCGGGCGTGCCCTGGGGCGCTAGGCTTACAGAACGCCATGGCCCAAGCGAGGAAAGGCGTGGTGCGGCAAAGCAGAGCCAGCAGAGGCCCAGCAAAGCGGGGCGTGGCCGAGGTTATCTGGGAGGGGCCTGAGGCAAATGAGCTGCAGCTGCTGCTGCACACTACCAGCCCGAGCACTCGCTGTTTCCTGTGCGTGCGCTGGGAGGGTGCCCAGCCCAATTGTGGTGGGCCAGGGCTGGGGCAGCGGGGGCCGGTCCCTTGCCATTTCTGGGACAGCCCTGGGGGCCCAAATCAGGGCCCTCCCTGGGCCGGCCCCGGCCCACAGGTCTTGTGTTTGACATGTCTGCTCTATTGTATCTATTGAGCCTATTTCCCTGAAACAGCATGTTTTCAGTTCCAGACTAAGAATATATTGTAAAATCTGTGGATTGGAGTCAAGTGTCTAATCTCAAGGCACTGGAGCTTGCCACTGATTAGGAGCACAATATGCAGAGTGGCAAGCAAGATTAATTCATTGCTTTGCAATATTGTGATTTTGGTATGAAAACTTCAATATTCTATTGTTTGCACTGATGAACAAGAAAAAGGGTAAGGTTTTCACAAGAAAGATTCACTTGTAATCTAGGTGACCTGATATTTTTTGATTCAAACACTACGAATATGCAGCTTTCAGCCAATAGTACCAAGCTTTCTCCCCCTTTTTTTAATTGAGTAGCTTTAAAAGTTGGGTACAAGAGAGACACCCCCAAATACAGAGTGATTGCAGAATGTCTACTTATTGAAAGCAGAACTCCATTGCAGACCCAAAAAAGCACAAGTAGTAGTCTTTTAAACTTTGCTTTCACAAAAGGCAGCCCTAACTCTTAATTCTAATTCTTTGTAGTAATTATCATCTATTCTAGAAAAGATACAAGCCAATATATTAACCATAATGACAATCACAATACATTTTGATTTAAATTTGATTTTATACTGACAGAATCTATCAGTCACAAAGAACAAATGCCAACAAGTTAGTCTATCATAGTAACCAATTCATTTGCAGTTACATTCCATTTTCAAGAAAATAATAATAATAATAATGGTGATGATGTTGGAAGGGACCTTGGAGGTCTTCTAGTCCAACCCCGTTCAGGCAGGAAACCCTATACCATTTCAGACAAATGGTTGTCCAGTCTCTTCTTAAAAACTTCCAGTGTTGGAGCATTCATAACTTCTGGAGAAAAGTTGTTCCACTCATTAATTGTTCTAACTGTCAAAAAATTTATCCTTAGTTCTGGGCTGCTTCTCTCCTTAATTTCCATCCATTGCTTCTTGTCCTGACTTCAGGTGCTTTGCAGAATAGCTTGACTCCCTCTTCTTTGTGGCAACCCCTGAGATATTGGAACACTGCTATCATGTCACCCCTAGTCCTTCTCTTCATTAAACTAGAGATACCCAATTCCAGCAACCGTTCTTTATATGTTTTAGCCTCCAGTCCTCTGATCATCTTTGTTGCTCTTCACTGTACTCTTTCTAGAGTCTCAACATCTCTTTTACATCATGGTGACCAAAACTGGATGCAGTATTCCAAATGTGGCCTTACCAAGGTGTTATAAAGTGTTATTAACACCTCACATGATCTTGATTCTATTCCTGTTAATGCAGCCTAGCACTGTATTGGCTTTTTTGGCAGCTGCAGCACACTGCTGGCTCATATTTAAGTGACTGTCCACTAGCACTCCAAGATCCCTCTCACAGTTACTACTATTGAGCAAGGTACCACCTATATTGTACCTATGCATTTGGTTTTTATTGCCTAAATGTAGAATCTTAGTTTTTTCACTATTGAATTTCATTTTGTTCAATAGCGCCCAATGGTCAAGTCTGTCAAGATCCTTCTCTATCTTAAGCCTATCTTCTGGAGTGTTGGCTATTCCTGCCAGCTTTGTGTGTCTGCAAATTTGATGAGTTCCCCATCTATCCCCTCATCCAAATCATTGATGAAGATGTTGAAGTTCACTGGGCCCAGAACAAAGCCCCGGGGCACCCCACTATACACTTCCCTCCATGTAAATGCAGTTCCATTGAGGACCACACGCCGAGTACAGCCGGTCAGCCAGCTACGAATCCATTTGGTGGTGATGCTGTTTAACCCACATTTTTCTCTTATCAAGTAGTAGGTTGTGGTCTACTTTATCAAATGCCTTACTTAAGTCCAAGTAAATTATATCCACAGCATTACTCTGGACCACTAATTTTGTTACCTGGTCAAAGAATGCAATAAGATTTGTCTGGCATGATCTGTTTTTGACAAACCCATGTTGGCTTTTGGTTATGACTTTATTTGCTTCTAGGTGTTCACTGATTCGTTGCTTGATTATCTTTTCCAGAATCTTCCCAGGTATCGAGGTCAGGCTCATAGGTCTGTAGTTTCACCATGAACTATGCAACCAAACCATAAGAACTAATAACCAAATTTGTCACAAGCAATAAATCTACTATCTCTGTTGTAATAAAAAGTTAACTAGATAATTCCTCTAAAAATATCTAGTAATCTGTATTTATAATTTTGAAAACGGTTATGCTTCCAACCTACCACAACAATTAGGGCAATCTGGATGTAGTAGAGAATTAATTCCATAACCTGGAAAACAGCGATTAATCCACACCATTTGCAGAGTGCCTTCAATGTAGTATATTTCAGGTAGTGGTGCTGTTCTTTTCCCAAGAACTTCAACTTGTTGGCTAAAGAATTTCTCTATTAGGTCTTTTGCCTGAAGTAAAAAGAAATTACTTTCTTGATAAAGATAAAAATCAGCATTTTTTTGCTTGCTTCTTTTCTTACTTGTATAAAAAATACAAACTGTATCAATAACATTAAGTGTTTATCCTTGGCTAATGTATTTATTGCAATATACAATGAATAAATACTCTTATACATGAGAGAATGTCTTTGTGACATGCTGGTTCAGAGCACTAAAAACTAAATTTTAAGAAAAAAGATTGAAGGAGTTATGTTTGTTCACCCTTGAGTAAAGATGACTGATGTGTGTGTTTGGAGGGGAGAGAGAAAAGCACTTTTCAAACACTTGAAAGGATATCAAAGAAATTTGTCCTTTCTCATCCTAGAATGCAGGTTGTATAATACTGAATATAAGTTGCAGGATATTTGAAATACAGAGTATTAGAAAAACTTTCTAACTAATGGATTTTTACAGTGAAACAAATGTCTGAAGATTTGGAAGAAGCTAAACAGCCATGCTTTCTGATATTTTAATTTAGGTTCTTACAATGATTAGCAGTTTGGATTAAATGGCCTTAGTGGCCCAAACTTCTTGATTCTCTTACAGGAGTCTGGGTATCAAGATAGTAAATGCTTATGATGGTTCTGAGAGATATCTTAACCTTAGCTCCAATTATCAAATCTAATAGATCAAGTTTCTTAGTTTGGCCTAGTATTCAAATAGTTACAGACTTAGGCAAAAGTGAGGATAATTAAATACATCTCTCCAATGAGAGGATGCTGTCAAATCTCTCCCAATTTCTCCTTCAATTTCTTTTCTTTCAGAGGGTGGATACATTTTTTTCTAAGAACTAAATGGAAAAAGTATACTTAAGCCATTGTTCTTGCTTTAGTATTTTTTTTCCTTCTGGTCTCCAAAAAAGATTATCTCCTAAACTATCTAGAGCAGCAGCCCCCAACCTTTTGAGCACCAGGAACAGGTTCCGTGGAGAGAGGTTTTTCCGTTGACTGGAGGGGGCATGGTTTTGCATGCTGCCTGCATCCCACAGATGGGGCTTCGCTTGTTTGTATGGCCCGATTTCTGGCATGCCACGACCAGGACTGGCAGTTGTGGACCCCTGGTCTAGAGGGAGATGTGGAAGATTATTTATATAGAATCATAGGACTGGAAAAGACTTTGGAGATCTTCCAGTCCAACACTGTACTCAAGGCAGAATTCTTTATACCATCTTCGATGAATGGATGTCCAATTTTTCTTGAAAGCATCCAGCGATGGAGCACCCAAAACTATGGGATGCAAGCTGTTCCTTTGGTTAATTGCTCTCACTTTCAGGAAATTTCTCTCTTTAATGAGCTTCCACTCATTGCTTCTTGTCCTGCCCTCAGATGCTCTGGAGAATAAACTGATCAACTCTTCTTTGTGAAGCCCCTCAAATACTGGAAGACAGCTATCATGTCACCCCAATTGTCAGGTCTGCCAGCTTCAGCACTTCAGACCGCGCTTCTGCTGACATCAAAGGACAGGAGGGAGGGGCTATGGAATGTGGATTAGAACGAGTGTAAGAAGGGAAGAAAGGAGCTAGGAGGGAGGGGGAAATTGACAGGAGTGAGAATAATCAGGTGCCTGTATTAGTTTGCTTCAGACTTCAAGGACAACCGGCCTGAGAATGAGCGAATGAACTGTCCACCATAAAACAATGCACAAAACATCCAAATGACTTGCTATTGGACACTGGTCACTGGCTCAAGGAGGGTGAACTAGGAGGGAAGGAAAAATCTATTGCTTTCTGCGGGAATTCTTCAGATCCCACCTTACTTGCCTTGCAATCATTCTACTCTAGTAAAAGTACCTATTACTTCAATCAAATGGAGTCTATGGTCATTCTTTCCTAGAGTTAGATTTGGGACAGTTTTGACATTAGGCAGGATCTGCAAAATCGGTCAAGCCGGAGACACCTTTTACCATGGGGATCGTGCACACAATGTCAACTCATGACAGTGAACAGGAGGAGGGAGAAGACTGGGCTGAAGCAGCGGCCAAATCTCAGAGCGGAGATCATCCCGAGTGGCTTGTGGAACTCGAAGCCTGTGACAAGCAGCCGAAGCCCAGGTGGTCCCTAGGCATCTGGAAGGAAGAAGATTGGGAGTAGAAGCCTTCTGGGGTCCACTTCCAAAGGGGCAGTTGCGGAAGCTGCCACAAAGAGCCCACTGCTATGAGGAAGAGTTCATAGCACCTGACAAGCCTGAGCCCAAAGACGTGCTATTTGAACAGATACTCAATTTCCTTAGAGGAGCATTTGGCAACCTCAAGGCCATGGCCCAGATAGGGCTCTGACATCCTTGCTAGTCATTGCCGCATGGATGATGGAATAGCTGCAATCCCCTGTGGCCACACTTCCCCCAGTGGCTACAGCCAAAGCCCCACCATCTCAATCACAGATTGCCCCAGCCCCAGTGGCTCAGCAGACTCAAGCCCAGTGGGTTCCTGCACCAAGGAGGAGCAGAACCCCCTGCCCTGGGGGTAAAGTTTGGTGGCGATCCAAAGCAGTTGGCCTTCTTCTGACGCAAATGTACCTGCAGGAGTATGGGGAAGACCTGCCCACCAAAGGAACAAAAGTGTAGTGTGTTACCCTGGCCCTAGAAGGAGCCGCAGTGGAGTGAATGATGGCTCTGCATAACAACGATGCTCCAGAGCTGCGCATCTTCAGTCAGTTCACGGTGGCCTTTTGTAAGAGATTGGAAGACCCCCTTGCTGACTACGAGGCCAGAATTTGCATGAACACCATTAACCAAGGGCGAATATCTGTGGCTGCCTATACCCAAAGGTTTTGCACCCAGCCTGCAGGCTGACCGACTGGCTGCAGGACATGCTAATCTAGTGTTTCCAGACAGCTGAATGATGATGTATACAAAGCCTGCCTCTCCTGAGGAGCCCTTTGCACACTGCATGCATGGTATGTCCTCACTGAGGAGATAGAGATTAATTTAGCCAGATCCTGAACCCGTGCCAGCCATGGATGGAGAACATTCCTCACCATCGAAAGTGAGACCTAAAAGCTGCAAGCAAAGCCCCCATCAATGCTCTACTGGTTGCTTCAAGTGTGGAAAGGAGGGGCACTGAGCTACTGACTGCTGCGTATCAGTCCAGAAGCTCATGATGGGTCCTGCCAAGAAACAAGGGAAACCGGCCACGAGTTAGCTCTGAAAGGGATAGAGGTCACAAAGTTCACCCCTCCTCCCACTGAGGATGCAGGAACTCCAACCAGGATCCAAAGAGCTCAGGTGAGAGCAGACGATGACCCCTTGGTAAGTTGCCCCGATACTGATGACTGTACAAGTAGAGCTAGTGGTCCGCTCATCAGGGCACAGGGGAAGTTGGTGCCCTTCTGGACTCAGGCTACACCAAGTGCCTGGGCAGCCCTGTCTTAGTGGAAGAAATGGGTTTGCACCTGAGGCAACTTAAAGTGCCTGTGGCATTCTGCCAGCTGGATGGGTCAGTGGCCGGTGGAGCCCTTGCCACATTTGTCACTGAACCAATAGAAATGAAGATGGGGGAGCACACAGATACTTGAAGTTTCATTGTGGCACCTGGCATGGAAAGGCCCCTTGTGGTAGGGTTAACATGGCTTCCCAAAGTGGAATCCCTATGTGAACTGGAAGAAATGGCTCTTAGAAGCAGCAGGAACCTGAGGGGAATCCCAGGGGAAGAATGCCCAAAATTGGAAACAGAGAAGTATGGTGAAACCCAGAGAGGAAGTGGGGGTAGAAGTGAAGGAAAGACCCAAAGCCGAGTCCCAAATCCCAAAGCAGTATCGGGACCTACAGGATGTATTTAACGAAAATGGCTCAGACGAACATCACCCCACCACCACAGACTATAGAAAAACTGCCAGGGGCTACACAACCTAAGCCCAAGCTATATTCAATGACTCCAAGGGAGCTTGACGAGGTCCAGGCTTTTATTGACAAAAACTTAAAATGAGGCTTTATAGAGCCAGCTAGACCATGAGTAGTGGCACAGGTACTTTTTTGAGAAAAGAAGGGTGGATCCCTTTGTCTGTGTGGACTATCGAAGGTTAAATGCAGTATGCATGGAAGACATATATTCCTTGACACTTATGTGGGACATGCTAGCTTATCTGGCCAAAGGGAATTTTTTTTTTTTTTTTTACTAAACTGGACCTCTGGGAGGCTTACTATCGAATCAGGATCAAAGAAAGGGATGAATGGAAAACCGCTTTTTATTGCCCGCTCTGATGTTTTCAATTCTAAGTACTTCCATTTGGACTGCAAGGCGTGGCCATTGTATTTATGCAGTTAATTAACCAAGTGCTGCAGGAACTTTTATTCAAGGGAGTCCTAGTGTACTTAGGTGACATTCTGATCTACATGGAAACCATGGCCGAGCAAGTAAAGCTAGTGCAAGCTGTGTTTAAAAAGCTGCAGGCTGCCAAACTGTATGCCAAGCTATTGAAAGGTAAATTCCATCAAAGCAAAATTAACTATCTAAGGTATCACATCACCCACAAGGAGATCAAAATGGACCCTGCAAAAGTCCAAGCAGTCTTATATTGGGCCCCTCCTTGCACCAAAAAGCAATTTCAGAGCTTCCTAGGGTTCGCCAACTTTTAAAGCCAATTCATTCCTGCATTCGCACAAACAGCCCTACCCATGACGAACTTGCTAAAGACCAAAGGGGAGGGAAACCGAAGGGCAGCCAATCTCTTAAATGGTCAATGGAATGTCAAGCTACTTTTGAAAAACTCACCCAACGCATGTTTGCGGCTGAGCCTGTGCTAAAGCATTCCAATCCCACTTCCCATTCATCATTCAGGCAGATGTCAGTGACGTGGTGGTGGGGCTGTGCTGCTACAGAAAAAATGATCAAGGAATCCTTCAGCTTTGTGCCTATACCTCCAAAAAACTTACTGAAACCGAGCGCAGGTGGTAAGTATGGGAAAAAAGAGGCATATGCAGTCTGGTGGGAGCTGCTTAGTTGGAAGCATTTCTTAGAAGGGAGCAAAATCCCATTTGAGGTCTGAACTTATCATAAGAATCTAGAGGTGCTAAAAACCCCGGAGACTATCACCTAAACAGGTCTGGTGGGGCCAATTTTTTAATCGATTCAACTTTACCTTATGATACCTCCTGGGAGGGAAAAACTTCCTAGCGGATGCCCTATCCAGGCTGCCCCAGTACAATAGTGAAAAGAAATAGTCTTGAGTGGTGATTCCCTCAAAACAACTAGCAGCTCCAGCAATCACCTGAAGGGCAGGGAAACTCTCTTCCTTAAAAGAGGCTCTAAGCTCAGACCCGAGGTTTAGGGACCATAAAGCGGAATGCACAATGCTTGATGGACTTGCAATGGTATACATCCCCGAAAGCCAACAAATAACAGTGTTTCAAAAGAACCATGACTCTAAAACAGCAGGTCATTTTGGGTTCGTAAAAATTTTACACATGGTAAAGCACCAATTCTGGTGGCCATCTTTTAAAAAGGACATTTAAAGTTATGTAGCCAGCTGCCCCAGGTGTGCCTCAGCAAAACAGTGCCAGGGGAAAAAACAAGAACTCCTCCAACCAGTAGTTAAACCCTAAACCCCATGGAAAGAAATATCCATGGACTTTATAGTCGAACTCCCTGAAAGCACTGGCAAAAACTGTCATTTGGCTGATAACCAACCTCTTCTCTAAACAAATGCACCATGCCCTGTCACAAAATCCTTTCAGTGCGCATGCTGGCTAAACTGTTTATTCAGCACATCTACCACTTAAATGGTGTCCCTAAATGCATTATCTCAGATTAGGGAGTTTAATTTACCTCTTGGTTCTGTCAAGAGTTCCTTAAACTCTTGGGAACCTCCCAGGGATTTAGCTCCTCCCATCATCCAGACATTAATGGATCCTGTGAACTTACAAATTCTGTATTAGACACATACCTCAGGTGCTATGTCAATTACACAATTGGGTTGATCTGCTTCCCTTTGTAGAAGTAGCCTACAACAATTCCGTCCACAGCAGCACCAGCTTTACACTGTTCAAAGTGGCTTCTGGCCAAGACTTTGTAGCCATGCCCAAGTTACCTCAGCCTTACATAACCTCCCTGGCAGAACGAGTGACCCAAATTCAAAACACCTGGCTGGTGGTTTATAAACATTAGGTGACACAGAATTTAAGAATTAAAAATAGGAGCCCTATTCTACCTATCCACTAAGTATCTTCAGTCAAGACAGCCCTCCCAAAAACTGGGTCCTTTTCCAATAAATAAAATCATCAACCTAGTTATTTTCCAACTAGAATTACCTTAATTGCTAAGGCGCATTCACCCAGTGTTTCATTGCAGCTTGCTTAAGTCTGCAAGCACCTCTCCACTGTGCGCTACTTAACCAACACTTCCACTCCTATCCTCAATGAAGGTGAACAATATTTTGAGGTTAAGGACATTCTAGACTCTTGCACACATAGACGGAAAACCCAATATCTCGTTGTTTGGAAGCATCTTCCCCCATTAGAAACTGAATGGGTAGATGCCCACGTCAACGCCCTGCGCTTGCTGAAAAAATTCCACTCCAAATACCCAGACAAACCAGGCTGACATCTACATTCCTTTCTCTCTCTCCCCTCCGTCTTTTTTTCTTTTCCAGGACTAACATCCCTGCTCATGGAGGGCGAATGTCAGGTCTGCCAACTTCAGCACCTCAGACCATGCTTCTGCCGGAATCTGACATCAAAGTATAGGAGGGAGGGGGGTTATGGAATGTGGGTTACAGCCAGGGTGAGAATGTAAGAAAGGAGCCAGGAGGGAGGGAGAAATTGACAGGAGTGAGAATAACCAGGTATTTGTACCAGTTTGCTCCAGACTTCAAGGACAACTGGCCTGAGAATGAACAGATAGATTGCCCACCATCGAAGAGTTCCCAAAACATCCAAACAACTTGCTATTGGACACTGGTGACTGGCTCAAGGGAGGTGGACCAGGAGGGAAGGAAAAATTTGGCTTTGCCTGGGAATTCTTCAGATCCCACCTTACTTGCCTTGCAACCATTCAACCAGCTGGAGTCTAGGGTCATTCTTTTCTAGAGTTAGATTTGGGGCAGGTCTGACACCAATCCTCCTCTTCATTAGACTAGACATACTTATTTTCCTTAATCATTCATCATATATTTAAGAGGTACCTCCAGACCTCTTATCATCTTTGTTGCTCTTCTCTGTACTCTTTTTAGGATTTCAGAATCTTTTTTTATCGTGACAACAAGAACTGGACATCTCATACCAAGTGTGGCCTAGGTGCAATACAGAGCGGTATTATCACTTTTTGTGATCTTGATACTATCCCTCTGTTGATGTAGCCTAGGACTGCATTGGTTTTTTGGAAGCTGTTGGCTCATGTTCAAGCGGTAGTCCTCTAGGACAACTAAATCTCTGTCACAGTTATTACAGTTGAACCAGGTACTACCTATTCTATACCTGAGCATTTGTTTTTTCAGGACCTTTTCTCATAACCAAATTGCATCTTATTGGATAGGGCTTATTGCTCAAATCTGTCAGGATCCTTCTGAATCTTGAATGTATCTTCTAAAGTATTAGCAATTCCCTCCAGGTTGGTGTCATCTGTAAATGTTGTAAGTTCCCCTTCTATCTGGTCATCTACATCATTTATGAAGATGTTAAAGAACACTGGGCCCAAGGCAGAACCATGAAGTACCCTACTGCATGCTTCCCTCCACATAGTTGTAGTTCCATTGAAGACCAGATGTGGAGTGTCCGTTGTCAGCCAATTGTGAATCCATCTGGTGATGGTACTATCCCACATTGTTCTATCTTACCAAGAAATAGGTTGTGGTCTACTTTGTCAAATGTCTTATACTTATAGTATACTCAGACCCCCAATACTAAGTATACTATATTCACAGTATTTCCTTGATCCACTTCTTTAGTCACTTTATTAAAGAAGGCAAACCATGTATTCTGGGCAGCATAGATTAAAAAAACAATAGTAATTGGGAAGCTGAATGAACATACTCTTTTGGGCTTAAATGAAGAATATTTACATTTCTTTTTTTCCTTTTCACTTCTTACAGGGATAAGTATTCTATATTAACAATGGAAAGATTTTTCACTCTCACAAATAAGAAAATGTTAGTCTTCTGAACTGATATCATTTTTTCAGTTATGGTAATTCCTGGGATAATTGTTTTACACTGCTACTGGCTCCTATTCAATTTTTCTATCATATTTTTCCTTCTTTGGGGCCAAAAATATACCAAAGCTGAAAGTATTCCTTGAAGTATTCCACCCAAGCTTCTAGATTCTCAAATTTCCATTCTGTGGGCTCCCTTCTCTGACCAACATAATAGCAGTAATAGCAAAGAATTGTCATGGCTTAGTAGGCATAATAGCTTTACAATGAGTAAGGAAACATTGACTTGAATTATAACTTGCACCATAGTTTTCTCAGGTGGATATTTATTCCTCTCCCTACCTTGCTAATGAAAGATAAAGGATCTGATTGACTCACCAGGATTGCAATTTCAGTGCAAGGAATCAATAATAGCATAGCCCTTCTTGGATGCCTTGCTAAATTGGTCAGATATCACATAGCATTGATAAAAGCATACCATCTCAGCTAGTAGAAATGGATTACAATAGCAAGTGGAGAAAACTATGGAAATCGAGCCAGTGGTCACTTTACTCCCTTAGGATCTCAGCTAGAGATCCTGAGGGAGTAAAGTGACCACTGGCTCGATTTCCATAGTTTTCTCCACTTGCTATTGTAATCCATTTCTATTTTATTAAAAGAAGTAAATATTCAGGGAGAGAGGTTGTTAATATACTAAAGCAGAATTTTATATTCTTTTATAAATGGATGTCCACAATTTTTACAGAACAAACCAACAGTATGTATGCATAACCATCACCAAGCTGGAACAAAATTTAATATTTTGATCACTCTTTTTGAAATGAGGTTTAATTCTTTAGTATTGTTGTTAATTAATTTGACAAAAACTAAGGAATTGAACTTGCTGCATGAACCTCTCTCTTATTTCATCCCATATTCTTTGATAACTACATTATCATTCTTTTTAGCTCAATCTTTATTTTACAACTTACACAAAAAGAATATTAAAGCTATTTACTTTTTGAAAGATAAACAAGAAACAAGTTACATTCTTGTGAACTTCATTTCTTTTCTGAAGAATTTATATTACCTTTCGTAATCTTCTTGATACATCACATACACTTTTCTGACACACACTTTTGCCTTTTACTGCTTCTAGAGAAGAAACTGTAAAAATGTTCAGCTATATGAGGGAAACTATACAGTACACATAGTCTTGTTTTCTAAAGGAAATTAACTATGAATTTAAAGGATAAAAGACTCCTTTGAGTCAACTTCAACTCCTCCTGACTAAATATCTATATGAGTTTCTTAGCAACATTTGATAAGTAGTATGTCAATGCAATCTTCCAAAGTATTTTTCAACATCTCACTTTACTCTGCAGTGTTACATTTTCTGGATGTTCCCCCATCTAAGTACTAATTTGGTCCATGCCACTTAAATTTTTGAGATCTGCTGAGGTCACTAAGGTGTTCTCAGCCACTATGGCATCTATTTAATAGTATATTTTTAAATAATTGATTAAGGAATTTAATCCTCTTACACATATAATTGAAAAGTACGCTGCATCATCAAATTTTACTTTTATACTCAGTGTATATGTAAGTGATGCAATGAACAATCTTTTAAAAGTATGTGGTGTATTTAGACCTCTGACATGGAATACATAAATTAGAAGTCAAAGTTTTTAAGTTGAATATTAAGACCTCTTTTTAAAGAAGAGAATCCTATTGTCCAGCACACACTATTGGACTAAACAAATCAAAGATGTGACTTGACATGGTACAAAGGAGCTAAGGTTGAGACTAAAAGAACAAGAGAATGTGTAATTATATAAAGACCACAAAATATATTTTACTGCTAATATGAATAATCATATTTGTCATCATTGTCACAATTTTATTACCCCACAAAATACGATTTCCTGGGTGGGTCAAGTATATTTTTTTCAAGGTCTTCTCTGCTGTTATTAGATCTAAATGGAACCCCGGCCAATAATGAGGATCACTTGTATTTCAACTCCAGGCTTTCAAAGCCTATACTTTTTGAAATGTGTATTTATCAACTTAACTCCGTGCAACCTTCAAATTTCACAATTTGATGATGGACTCTAATCCACAGACGTTTATGCCACAATAAATATGTTAATGGCTTACAATATGTTCAGTTATAAATCTGTGCATATAACTATTCATTTACTAAATACATCAACATTTTAGAGAACTAGTGTTCCATTATTAAGTACAGGTAGTCCTCGAGTTATGAATATAATGGAACCTGCCCATTCCATTCGTAACTCGAGGATTCGTAGGAGTGAATCTTGTAACTTGTACACGATTCACTCCCAGCTTTCACTAATCGAATGCATGGGCGAATGCGTGGCTCGTTAAGTGAACATGAGGTATCTCAGGGTGGGAAAGGCCATGGGGGGGGGGCTAGTGAGGAAAAAGGCCATCTGCTTCAGATCACCCAAGCTCCTCCCAGTGAGATACCTCATGCTCCCTCCCCTGGGGTCCCCACAATTGCTCCCCCACCCAATCCTGCCACGCCGGGTCACTTACCTTGTGAAGATGTCTCCTCTCCAGCCTCTCTGTTTCTTTCTCTGCTCCCAGCAAGAGCAGAGGGAAGCCTCCGAGGCCCAGAACAGACCTCCAGAAGCACGTGGCCACCACCCACAGCCTCTGATCTGGGCCTCGGAGGCCTGTAGGAGGCCTCCCAAGCCCAGAACAGACCTGCGGAAGTACATGGAAGTTCGTTCTAGGCCTGGGAGGCCTCCCAAGCCCAGAACAGACCTGCAGAGGCATGCAAAGGCCTCCCCCCACCTCCGTTCTGGACCTGGGAGGTGCATAGGAGGCCTCCGAGGCCCAGAATGGACCTGTGCAAATGCGTGGACGCCATTTCCAGAAGTCTGTTCTGGGCCTCAGAGGCCTGGATCGGGCTTCCGGAGGCATGCTGAAGCATCCCCCGGCCTCATTTCTGGGCGGCAGCAGCCTGGAAAAGCCCTCCAATGCCCCGGAACAGGCCTTCAGAGGCACAGGGAAGCGTCCCCCAGTCTCATTTCCAGCGGTAGCAGCCTGGAAAAGCCCCCCAATGCCCGGATCGGGCCTTCGGAGGCACGCGGAAGCGTCACCCAGCTTCGGTTCCATTCTCTATAGCAGAAAACAGAGGCTTAGTAGCGAGATTAGTAGCATGAGATCTCGCGCTACTGATCTCATGTGATCTTGCATTACTTTAGACCTCCATTGTCTGCGAACACACTGACGGGCTGGAGCAGCCAAAAAAGCAAAGGATCTCAATCTTTGCAAGGCCTACTGCCTAGGGAGACCCGGGGTGGTGGGAGGAAGGGAATAGCCAGGATGAATGTTACAGTGCCACTGCGGTCGTTCGTAAGGGTGAATGACTGCCATGGTGCCGCAACATTCGTAATTTTGGGACTGTCTCGTAAGCACTAGGGGGCCCTTATCACGTAACTTCGAATGTTTGGTAAGGGAACGCTCGCAACTCGGGGATTACCTGTAATACTGAATTATGTTTTATTATTGCAAATATCTACAAAATCAAAGAAAACAGGGCTCTGCTGAAATCATTATTTCAATCATAATATACTTTCTTAATATATAATTAAAATGATCTGGTCATTTACTAAATCATCAAGCTGTCAAATTATTTCATTGTACATTATCAATTAACATCTCAATTACTTTTACATAACTTCTGTCAGATACACCTTTAATGTATGGGACAAAAATAGTTTTCAACATATCATGAAAAACATGCATCCATGAACAACTCTTCAAACTAGTCTTACCTTTAAAAGTGAAGAATAGCTCATTTTGCATTCCAGCTCTTTGCATTTTTACATGATGGCATTCAGATTTTTGTATTGAAACCTCACAAGCTAGCTCCACAACAAGCTTGGCCAGTATCTGAAGCAGCTTCTTTTCAAAAGAAGTATTATAGATACTATTGCAGGGAGCTGAATGATATCGTGCTGTAAACTCATAGTAAAAGTTAGGATCAGAATAAGCTGCAGAAAAAAAAGTTTAGATTCAAACAAAACCAAGATACCAAGATTAAGATTTAAAATTACTGAATTTATTTTTTAAACAAAAATTAATTGCACCAAAGGAAAAAAAATACCATCCCCTAGAATATTATACTCGGGAACTAAGCTTCTACTTTAGGTATAATCAAGTAGTTGGAATTCTCCTGTGGGATCTTTTTCTTTTGAACAGCAGATAAAATTTTATCCAACCACTGTTAAAATACTGTTCATTGTTCAAAAATCACAAGAGTAAAGATTTCATGATTAAAAATAACTCATGCATTTTTGAAGTTGAGATCTAGATATTTAATTTTCTTTATTTTTTTATTATCATGGATTGTATATTAGTAAAATTACTGGCTTAAAGGTAGGCAGATCAAAACTGAAAAAATGCATTTAGTCATTTGTTGGCTGACTAAAAATAAAAGCACTTTTCAACCTGAAAAATACCTGTCAGTGAAACTGACAAAATTTTTAAGAATGGCCTATCCCAGAGCAAAATTTGAGTTGCTGGACTCCATGGCCAAATATGGGTGTTTCCACCACTTCCCATATTATGAGAGAACCTGTATATGCAGTACCCTAGCCATTGAAAATATTTCTCATAGTTTATTCAACTATGCCCCCACTAGGCTTATTGGAAAGAACAGCCCATTGGGACCTGAACCATAGAGCAGTGATGGCGAACCTTTTAGACACCGAGTGCCCAAACTGCAACGCAAAACCCACTTATTTATTGCCGGGTGCCAGGTGGGCGTGGCCCATGGGGGGGGCTGTCGTGGTCATGGCAGAATGGGTGGGTGTGGCCAAGGTGGGCGTGGTCACCTCGATGTTCCTCCTGTGGGGGCCGGACAGGGTTGGGGGAGATCCAGGGGGTCTCTGGCAGGTGGGGCGCTGGGCAGGAGGCTTGTCCTGCAGGGCGAGGCCAGGTAAGGCGAGGCAGGGCGGGGGTGCCATTGTCGCAGGGCAAGGCGATGCAGGGGCCAGGGCAGCTGCTGCCTGACACCATCGGCTCCCGCACACAGAGGCCAGCGAGTGCATGGAGGCCCACGGTGTCTGTCAGCAGCCACAGCCTGCTGGCCCCTCAACCGGCGCACTCTAGGGCTCCGCAGCCCGCTGCCAGCAGTTCAGAGAAGCCACCTGAGCTCGACGGCCGGCCAACAGCTGAGGAGGCGATGCAGTGGGTCGTGCCCGGGAAAAGGAGAGCATGCGAGGCCAGGAGGGATGGGATGGGGGGAGGGAAACCAGCTGTGCTGGGATGCATCTGGCCATGTGGGACCTCGGCGAGTTAGCGGGCGGCTGCTTGAAGAGGGATGGTTGCCATCTCCGGGGCATGGCGCGAGTGCCCACAGAGAGGGCTCTGAGTGTCGCCTCTGGCACCCGTGCCATAGGTTCACCACCACTGCCATAGAGTGTCATGTTTCTTCCTGGGATCAGATGTACATATTTACGCAAAACTGCTAAGTTTATAACTAAGGCAGTGGTCCCAAGAACCTGGTACACTAAACAAACTGATGTGCCCTGTAAGGGAGATTCATCTGATTACTGACTATAACTACGTATGTATTTTATCATTGTATTTCCTATCTACTTTATTCTGGAATTAGACTTTGTATTTTATTTTATTGATAAGGTCACAAGATTAATCAGTCAAGAAGCGACTATTGTTTCATAGGAAAAGATTTATATGATTCAAAAAGAGCTCAGTGGAAGAGGACTGCCACATTAATATACATTAATAGCAGCATACTCCATTAAAACAAGACCATTATTTTCAAATTAAAATAGAGAAAAGAAGCAAATATAGATAAAATAACTACAAACAGCACATTCACACAATTCATATATTGCATATATAACATTTTATTAAAGAGTATAATTTCAACAGCAAAAACTACTACATGCTGAAAAAATAGAGTAGAAGATGCATAAAACAAATAGAGAAATACAAAAGAAAAATAAGATAATATAAAAAGAGAAACATATAAAGAAATGATTTCCAACCTTCCTCATAACAAGTATAAGCTCTCTTATAATGCAACAAATAATCTCCTCTTCCCATATTTCATTTCTTTTCTAGAAACAAATCCATAAAGCATTTCAGTCCTGATCTCAGCAGGAGTCCATTTAGGGTTACTGTAGATAGCAATATATCTATTTCAAATTTGATCAAATAAACCAACTTTATATTCCTTCTTTTTCTTCTGACAACTATAAAAATTATCTTCTGGATCCATTATTCAAAAAAACCTCTTTCAGTATCATATTACAGTATTTTGCTTCAATCTGTAATTATGTTACAGTGTTCTTCTCTTTCAACTGTAATGGTTAATTCCCTCTAGTATCCAATTTTTACAACAGCAAATTTAAATATTTTCATTGACACTGGAGAATAGGATAAATAATAATGCCTGATGTAGCTTATCCATGGTATTTCTTTTAAATGTTTTACCAGAACCAAAGAAATTAAAAATTGCCCGTACTTTCAAAAATTTCTTCTAAGAAAATGACTCAAGTGAGCATAGATGCTCTAATTTCCCAAAGAGATAGATCTGTTTAACGGTTCTGCTACAGAGCTTAATTTCACTGCAATCTCTATAATAACATCAATTAATATTTCTAAGATTAAGAACTGGCCAAAAATAAAGTAAACGTGTCCCCAGCTGATTTTATTCCACTAGTCCATGGGTCTGCAACCCGCGGCTCCGGAGCCGCATGTGGCTCTTTGAGCCTTCTCCTGTGGCTCCCAGCCTCCTCCGCCATTTGCAGAGAGACAGAGACAGAGAGAGGCACTTGCGCTTCCCTTCTCTCTCTCTCTCTCTCTGTGTGTAAGAGAGTGGCCTCACGCTGACAAGCTTATTGGGCGGGGCTCCTGCCTTTGCTGCATCTCCGTAGGAAGCAGCAGAAAGCAGCAGCTCTCTCTCTCTCACACACACACTGAGTGGGGGAAGAGGACTGGCAGACCAAGGGCAGGAGAGAGCCAGCCCAATAAGAATGTGTGTCAGCTTGTCGGAGAACAGCGTGAAGCTAGCTTGCCAGGTGAGCAGAAGATCGGAGAGAGGGAGAGAAAGAGAGGGAGAGAGAGAGAGAGGGAGGGAGGGAGAGAGAGAGAGAAAGAGAGAACTCATGCATAGCAGCCTCTATTTCTTTTTAATTAAACTCTTCAATCAAGCTCCCCCCTCCTGTGCGCACGCAGGTTTTGTGGCTCCCAGTGTTTTCTTTTCTCTGGGAAACGTGTCCAAGTGGCTCTTTGAGTGTTTAAGGTTGCCGACCCCTGCACTAGTCGTTGCCAACTATAGAGGATGGTGCTCATCTCCGTTTCAAGACCATTGAGCCAGTGCTGTCTGAAGACATTTCTGCAGTCATGTGGCCAGCATTATATCACGGAGCGCTGTTACCTTCCCACCAAAGTCCTAGCTATTTATATACTCAGATTTGCATGATTTCAAACTGCTAGGTTGGCAGGAACTGGGGCTAGGAGGGAAGCTCCCCCCATCGCATGGTATTCTGATCTCAAACCTGGGCTGCCTGCTTTTCCAGCGAACAAGGACAACATCTTAGCCACTGAGCTACTGCATTTCCCCAAATTGCCCAAAGCAAGACCCAAATTTGAGAAACAACTTTACATAACAAAGAAGGCCTGTACAGCAGAGCTGCTCAACTATTCCGGCTGGGGATTCTGTGCGAGAGGCAGGCAAATGTACATGCGTAGCTCCATTTGCACATGTATGTGTCTGGTTGCTGCTCACGCAAGTGGAAATGCATGTGTGCGCAAACACTCACCTGCCACTTCTGCAGCCCAATTACAAAGGGCTCAAGGCCCTATAGTGAGCTGTGGCCTGGGGGTTGGGGATGCCTGCTCTATAGAATATGGAAAATAAAAAAGAAAGTGCTATCACAGCAAATATGACCCTCTGAGATTAGTCTAATCGTATTAAATAAATAATTAAATGTTTCTGTGAAATTAAGATACTTTTTGCATTGTTAATTAACAATCATTGATATATCATTTTAAAATAATTAGGGCTCAATAACATTTCACTTAAAACAAAGGAAATAGTTCTATCAGTTGGATCGATTCAATCCATGCATACATAGAAAAAAGCTTAGTAAAAATAAATCATATTATATCATGATCAAGATGCAATATTTTAAGATTTAGGCCTTGTTGAAACCTATTTTATTGCCTTTCAATACACCATTTGATACATAGTTTATTTAAGCTACAATTTCCATTTCTATCCCAATCTACAAACTGTAGAGAGCATGATAGAGGACTTGAACAGAAATATGTAACCTCTGCTGTCAAGACAAGTGGTGAAACATTTTCTATGTCCACAATGTCCACTTAATGTTTAGAAGTGGGTCAGAGACACCTCCTTAATTCACTAAAGCAGGTGTGTCAAACTGCCAGCCCGTGGGCTGGTTGCATCATGCAAATGCCATACCCATCCCAGCTCCGGCAATGCGAAAAAAATTGCGATACATCGCGACACATTACGTGATGTGGCGAGTTTGACACCCGCGCACTAGAGTATAAGAAAGAAGGCACCATACAATCAGACTTGCACAACTTCGTTATTACAGTTTAACCAATCTCAATAAAAGTAGTTTTAGACTTCCTGTGGAGCTTATTTCATCAACCAAGTTGGGCTGACATAAACTATTATTTAATTAATCTTTACTAACTAAAATCTGAAAGTCTAGGAAGAGGAATTAAACTAATTTAGTTATTCTGATGTAATAAGAAACTATTTGAAATATACCTCAATGCAAATAAGCTACAGGTTTTTGGGAAAGGGGCAGCTTAAAGAGGAAATGTGCAGACAAATAACATATTCACATTATGATTTATTGCCTAAGATCATTCTATCCGAATCCGATCGCAGAACAACTTTTGCTATGAATTCTTAATTCTCTAGTATAGAATGAAAATATTTTCTAAGTAATACTCTAAAGGGAAAAAATATTTTAAAGAAAGGTAGTTTGATTTTAGAATGCACTATGTTTACAGTATATTACTATGCAATATTGAATAGGATGCCCAAATTTTGTTTCAAAGTTGATATTAAACAAAGAATTAAACATTGTTTTGTCAGACTGTTTTAAGCGGTTTCAATCGTAATAAAAAACTATTTTGTGTATTCTGTCATATGGAAGAATGACAACTTGACACTAGACTTTCCTTTTTCATTCTACAACTACAGAATGGATATGGCAAATGTGAGTGCCAGTTATTGGTCAACCTACCCCTCCTCCCAAAAGCGGGGACAACACAATGCAATTGAACACAATAAATAAACTCAAATTACCTAGGAAATATTTTATCAGGGAGGCAGCATTATTTTTCTTATCTCCAAAATATTTCTCAGTATCTGAAATATGTTTAACTATCAGTGGCAGTGAAGCCAGTGGCAGCAAAGACTGAAATCATGCATGTTTTAAGATCATGGCTTCAAGGAATGTTTTAATAAAACCAACCACAGAATATTGAAACATTTGCAAATACAGAAGAAATTACCTCACTTTGATCCAAACTTGAGAGAAACTCTGGATCGCAGGATGCTTTTTTTGAAGCTTGAAATAAAATTCTGGGATTCAGTTTTAGTCCAAGTAGTTTAAACGTGACCTTAAGCTGAACATTCTGCTTATCCCCAATATTCAAGCTATTAATTAGATGTTATTTTTCTACTTACTTAAGAGCTTGCTACCTTTTTAAAAGAAGAAAAAGACTACAGGAAAATCGATATGCATATATTCTGTACCAAGGATATTTAAATACCAATTGTTCTGATTTAGCTGGTTACAGATTAATTGCAGCAACGTTTAACTATGTAGTGAATTTCATTACATAATTCTGACAAAAAAACTAAACACTGAAAAACAAAAAAAGGACAGTTATTCATCTTACCGTAAATAACATATTTAATTAAATAGCTTTTTTCTTCTTGCTCAGTTGTAGGCTTAAACACTAGGGAACATGTGTAAATTCCACTCATGTAAGATTTGAAATGTTGGAATAAAAGAGTTCCTGTTGGGGATATTGTCACAGATTCATTTCCTGTTTTGAAAAGATAAAATAACCTTTTTAAGGACTTTCAAACCACAGTAACTATATATTTTAATTATTTAGTCTTGATTTTAAAGTATATCATTATATATACTTTATATATATATACTATATATATATGTGTGTGTGTGTGTGTGTGTGTGTGTGTGTGTGGTGGGTGTGTGTGTGGTGGTGTGTGTGTGTGTGTGTGTGTGTGTGTTGATAAAATTCTTACAAGAAAAAAGGCGAACACCAGGATAAAAATAAACAAGGCTGTTTAATATAACAGGCCTGTAGATAAAAGAGCACTAGCTTTCGTCGCCAAAACTCGGACGTCCTCAGAGTTGGAGTGGGAGGCATTCTGGGAGCTGGCCTATATAGCCTCCTGCCTCTGCGCCCGTTTCTCGAGCGCGTCATCGGCCCATTGGTTGAATAGTCCACAATGTGCTGAGTTGGTCTACACTGGCAATCTGTCAGTGGCCTTGTGGTTGCCTTCAGATCCTCCTTCGCTTTCCTTGAGCGCATACATGCACTCGGGAGGTGGCTGTCCAGCTGCCTTTGCTCCTTATCTCTTTCCCCTCCCGTTTTGGAGCGATCTCTCAACCTACAATTAAGACGCCCTGTGAGGCTGTCACCCTCCCCCAAGGCCGCTGTTGTCTCACCCGTAGCTCCCTCGCCCCAACCTTGCGAAGGATGGCCATTCGGGCATTCCTGCTCTGTTCCCCCCTTTTTTTTTTACTCTTTCCAAGCCGCTTCCACACGTTCGTTTCAAACGCCCGATCATTGTGGACTATTACAACCAATGGGCCGATGACGCGCTCGAGAAGCCGGGCGCAGAGGCAGGAGGCTATATAGGCCAGCTCCCAGAATGCCTCCCACTCCAACTCTGAGGACGTCCGTAGTTTGGCGAACGAAAGCTAAGTGCTCTTTTATCTACAGGCCTGTTTATATTAAACAGCCTTGTTTATTTTTATCCTGGTGTTCGCCTTTTTTCTTGTAAGAATTTTATCAACATGTGTATTCCCAGGATTCGCATTTTTAGTATTATAAAAGACACACACACACACACACACACACACACACACACACACACATATACTGTGTGTACAGATAGTCCTCGGGGTACGAACCTAATGGAGCTTGCCCATTAGGCTCATAAGTCAAAAAAATTGTCAAATGGATCAGACTCAATTTTATAAATTTTTAAAATCAAATTCACTAATTGAATCAAATGGGTTATTAAATGAACAATGATCTGACTTACTATTCCTCCAATTTGTTAATTGATTGCTGTCACATTAATTGAACTGAGAGGCTTTTCCGCTGGCTGCCCATCAGCTTTTTCCCATACAGCCGACTCAGGAACTAAATTGCCTCCAAGTAGGGCTTGCAGCTATTGCAGTTGCTTTTTTAAAAAACAATTGCTGCTAGTTAGCACAAGCATTTTCAACTGCCCAGAGCAAGTGCTTTAAAAAAAACCACTTGCCACTAATTAGCTTAAAAGTCTCCAGCCAGGCACAAAGAAGATGGGGAAGGGATTTGCAGAACTCTCGGTTTGCAACAGTAGCAGAGATGGAAGAGACCTTAAGGTCATCTAGTCTAACCCACAACAGAGTATTTATGATAAATGCCTATCCAGTATCTTCTTAAAAGCTTCCAGTAATGGGGCACCCACAACTTCTGGAGGCAATTTAAATTTAAAACCTACAAACTACAGTAATATACACAATTCTCCAAAATAAAAGCAAGGAAACACAACATTATAGAATGCTTTGTGTAGATCCTGGCTAGCATTTCTACAAGAGTTTCAAGGAGAATGCAAACAAACTTTATCTTTTCAAAGTACTGAATTTACAAACCCAATAGTTTGCAAAGTACAGTGCTTAAAAAGTACAGTGCTTAAAAAATAGTTGGTTACTATAGAATAACAAAAAATATATATATTTTAAAATACTTACAGAAGCAGTCCTCAAGCCCAGACCGCTGCAGATTCTCCATGCAGCACCAAAAAAGCAAAAACAAACCAGCGCTGGCTCAGCTCTTGTTTGGCCATGTGACCAGGGGAAAAAAAACCAAACACCTTTCCAGCTTCAGGAAACTGCATTCGTAACCCGACTGGGTTGCTGCAGCAATAACTGAATCCAAGTCACATGGCTACAGAGGCCTCTTTTTGCTTGCAATTTTGAATTTCTAATGTAAGTACCCTTTCTGAATAAATTCATTTTTGTGAAAACTCGCTAAATGAATGTTTGTACCTGGGGATTACCTGTATTTGTGTGTCTTTTTCAAATTATAATACTCCCCAGAAATGTTTTTAAAAAGATCAACAGAACCAGCCAGTACTAATTGGTTCAATATAACCAGACTGGTGTGAGAGACAGAATTAAAAAGAGATCTTCATAAGTTGCAGAAGTGCATAGAAATAAAATTACTTTTTTAGTGTGTATCTGCTCAGTTATTGCCTCCATTATCCCTATATACAGAAGAGTAAAAATGTCTTCAGCAGTGTATTATATTCTCAACCACAACTCTGTCAGGTGTGAGATATTTGAACACTATATTGACAGAACCGAAAAAGGGGAAATTGTGACTAGTCTACAATTTGCCGCTGCTGCAGCTGGGTCATGTCATCGTGATCCAGGTATCCATCTTGCAATTACACTAAAGTAAGCTGCAATCACACGATAACCATTTGCAACCTTCCCTACCAACTTGCCAGAAAAGTCAATGAAGAAGTTGGTAGGCAACAATTCGCTCTCATAAGTCATTCCCATTGCTTTTTCTCCCAGCCTCCCCCTATAAATCCCTGAGATATATACTCTGTAGTACCCCCCTTTCTCCAGAGCCCACCTGTTGTCATTGGTCCCCAGCACCTACTCAGAGGACCCTCCCCATTCCCATGTTCTTTACCTCCCACTTCTTCCTGCTTAATAATCCATGCAGGTATGGGGTTACAACAGCGACAGGGAATGCCAGGCTTTTAGTTATTATGGTAGCACTAAACCTGACATGCTATCACTAAACATGATATTGTGTTTTATGACTACACTCCCAATTGCCATTGAAAACAACATCAAACAGAATCAATGACAAAAATAATGTGACATGATCCCTGGTCTTCTCCTGGTATCAACCCAAGTTAATGAAAGGGCTTTCTTCCACAGATATTACGTGGCTGTCCAGCATTAATGCTAAATCCAGGAATATCTATTCTTAGACTGATGCAAGCCTATTCAGAAATCCAACAAATCCATAACAAACAATTTCTTTTCTCCAAATGTTGCTACAGTTTATTCTACTAGATCCAAATTTGCAGGAAACAGAAATATTGCCAATGTCATCCCTGTACTAGTGGGCTCCAAACCCCATGAACTTTTGCAAAAGCCTCAAGTATATATTAAGTAAGAGAAACAATATGAAATTTTTCAGCATGATGCAGAAAATTTCCCAGTATTCAAGCAGTATTTACCAACACCATCTTTTGACTGTTTCACAGTCAGCATAGGCCTATAATCTACAGCAGGGCTTTTCAACCTTTTCACAGATTGTACCACTTTTAGGACATGATAATATTTGAGTACCACCAGTGCTTAGCAAGGTGTCAAAAACTTGATGACTAAAAAAAAGGGGGGGGGGATTTTGGGTTTTACTGATCAGATTCATTTGTTGTTATAGAAATGGCTAGTTTATAATATTATGGAAAAGTAAAAAGTTGAGGTTCGACGTTAATGCTTCATTCTACTGCAACAGAGGAAGTCAATGCCTTTTCTTTTCTTTTTCCCTTCTCCCCTTCACTTTCCCCCCCTTTTTCCTCCCCACTGTGTCCTACTATTTGCTTTTGTATTTTTGTATTTTATTCTATAATCTAATAAAATATTACAAACTGTAGAAAAAAAGAAAAAAAGTACCAGTTTTAATTTCTTCGGTGGCTGTTCCTTTGCTGAATCCCTTTCCCTTTGCACTGACAAATGTATGATGAATTTATCCATGTTTATTAATATGCATTAGTTCAGGGGTCTTCAAACTTGGCACTTTTAAGACTTGTGGACTTCAACTCCCAGAATTCCTCAGCCCTCATGGCTGGTTGAGGAATTCTGGGAGTTGAAGTCCACAGGTCTTAAAATTGCTAAGTTTGTAGACTCCTGAGCTAGCTGGTTGGCCCTTCTGAGTTCTTCCACAGTGTAGTAAGAATGCACCCCCCAATCCCTGTACCCTTAAATACACAGGAATCAACTGCAAAGCAAGAAAATAAAGAAACACAAACTCCGTTTTTTTTCCTCTTTAAGCTGCCTCAGGCGTGTCACGTGTCACAATGTTGCAATGCTAGACTGAAAGGCTCCGGCAATTGCGAAAAGCTTTAGCTTTAAATTAAGCCAGTTTACCTTCAAAGAAAATTTTCTAAAAGTCACAGACAGACTCAATTAAAGGGGGTAAAACTAATTACATTTGTTTAAAGGGATTAAACCTTTCCTGTTGTCTTTTTTCCCCTTCCCCCACCCAAACCACGTTCTTTTATAGCCTCTCCTCTCTTCCCCCCCGTTTTTCTTCAGTTCACCTCCAGCTCTGAGCTGCTTCTAGAAGCGCCAATCAACTGGAGCCAATCAGCTGGAGCCCTGCCAGCTCCTGGGGCTTCTGCCGAGCCCAGACAGTCCTGCAGCTGCAGCTGCCTCTCCCTCAGGCTTGGCTCGCTTCGGCTCATTCCCCTCCCCTGCTACATTTGGCTAACAATCGCGTACCACCTGCCATGTGGCAAAGTACCACAAGTGGTACGCGTACCACCGGTTGAAAAGCCCTGATCTACAGAATAGGATTCCAGACCCCAGTAATTAGATCCACTCCTAAACCTCATTGGAACTTCCAAAACCGGTTGGAATACTTCTGCCAAGCGAACTGATGCCAATATTGGATGGATCAAAGCAGTCCCTAAGAACTGTGACAGGTTTGTTGGCTTAATTAAATCTGTAGCTAAAAGAAACATTCCCAGAGGCCACCATAAAGATTATGTCTCTGGATGGAGTGAGGAGATAAGTCACTTGTGCAACGAGTTTGAACAGGACAGTAATCTGGAGAAAGCAACCGAATTGCCAATGTCTCTGGAGAGAGCTAGAAAAAAGAAATAATCCAGGATTGTAGAAAATCTAAACTTTATCCCTCTGATAGGAAAACCTGGTCCCTCATCCGAAAATTGGACTCATCATCTGTACCATCCAGAAAACATTCTACCATCAGTGTGGAATCCATAGCTAACCATATTATTTCTACTTCAAGGACAACAAGACATACAAAATTCACCAGACAAATTAGATTTCTGAGGCAGGACCTTCCACTACATGCTTTATACTCACACTCATTTACACCAGAAGTGTAGAGAGGACTGGATTCTTTACAAAAAAAAAGAAAAGCTACAGGATTTGATGCCATGTGCCAAGAACTACTGAAGAACTGTGGACCAGCAATTAAACACTGCCTTGCCTCCTTTTTTAGTTCCATACTATACTCAGGATGGCTGTCTCCTATATTCAAGAAGACCAAAAATATTGCAATTTTGAAATCAGGGAAGAATCCTAAAGCTCTCGAAAGTTACAGGCCAATTGCTCTTCTATGTGTCAACTAAAAACTTTTCTGTTTGTGTTAAACAGAACAACCATAGCAGTAGAATCTGTAATCCTAGTTGAACAAGCTGGATTTTACCCCAAACATGATTGTAGCGATCAAGTCCTTGGATTAACTTTCTACCTGGAGAATGGATTCCAAAGGAAAAGGAAAAAAATCTGTTTTTCTTGACCTCTCAGCAGCCTATGATGATGATGAGAGAAGGACTTCTCCGCAAATTAATAAAGATTTGTACTAACACCATTGCCTTGATAGAAAGCAAGTTGAGTAACAGGTTATTACAATTTTTCACAGAATTCAATAGAAGCAGATATCATAAGTTGAATAATGGACTTCCACAAGGATCAGTGTTATCCTCTGCTCTTTTTACATCCATGATCTGCCTGAAACTGTTTCTCGGAAATTCATTTATGCCAATGATATCAATCTCATAATCCAAAGAATCAACTTCAGTGATGCAGAAGGCATCCTCTCTCAACATCTCCAAAAATTGGATGACCACCTAACAAAAACAGAAGCAGCCACATTTCACTTTAGCAAAAGGTACATAAATTACCAGCCTTCAGTGAAGTTCCAGAACTGTATTTTACAATACAATAATTCCCTGAAATACCTGAGGGTAACACTGGACAGATCACTAACCTTCCATCAACATCTGGAAAAAACAGCTGCAAAATTGAAAAGTCGCAACTATTTACTGAACAGGCTGGCTGGAACATCTTGGAGTGCTGATGCTAATCTCCTAGGCTTTGGTTTATTCCACATCTGAATTGTTCCAGCATGTACAATAACAACGCCCATACCCAAATGGTTAATGTCCAACTCCGCTAGACAATGCATATCATCTCTGGCACATTGCATCCCACTTCCGTGCACTAGTTACTTGCCCCACATTATAAGACAACAAACTCTCTATGGCCAAGGATGCTGAGGCCCTCCCTATTCATTAGGACAATGCACAGTCTATCACAACATTGAAATCCTGTAGACCAGCTTGGAAAACAGCTATTCACTTAACATCTATCCAGTTTAACCCAGAGAATGTCTGGATACGGGAATAGTCCAAGGTACCTTCTTGGGCTTGACCATTAATGATCCCTCTACTAAACCACTTGGTTTTGACCTGCCTTGCTTTGTCTGGTGAAAAGTGAACAGAATTAGGTGTGATACTGTTGGAAGTGCCTCAGTCCTGTATCAGTGGGAATGAAAAGATTTCCTTTGTTGCGATTACGGTGCTGATTTGCAAACTATTAAACATATTGTGCAAGATTGCTCATAACATGCACTCTCTTGTTTCCTAGAAGATCTGCATGAAGCAATGCCAGAGGCAATCGCCTAGAGAGCTGCATTGGACATCCAGTTATGAGACCACCCTCATAGAAGTTTTACTTATAATTACGTGGACTATGTATATATGTTTTTTTTCTGTCATGTTCTCATCATATGCTAAATAATAATAATTGTTTCACAGTAGTTAACAGCGAAGTACAGTGAGGGAAAAATTACTTGATCCCCTACTGTTTTGTATGTTTGCCCACTGACAAAGAAATGATCAATCTATAATTTTAATGGTAGGTTTATTTTAACAGTGAGAGACAGAATAACAACAAAAAAATCCAGAAAAACGCATTTCAAAAAAGTTATAAATTGATTTGCATTTTAATGAATGAAATAGGTACAGTATGTCAGAATCCATTTATATTTTGTTTCTATCTATCTCCTCTGATCTAAAACCAAATCTCACCTTTCCCTGGATTCTGCCATACTCCCAAGGGGGAGGGGGGATATGCATGCGGGTTTATTGCTTTCACTTCCTCTATTCACTACAATGTAATCTTTTATTGCCTTCCTGTCTGCTAACCATTACAATGTAACAACTCGCCTCCTGTACTATGCATCTCTCTGAACTTCTTCTCCCTTACAACTAGGAAAAGGGGGGGGGAAGAGATACAAACCTCGGGGGTCTGGTTTATTTCTCCGTCCTCAAAAGGAGGTGTGAAGAGCTGTGAAACATCGTGCTACAAATGGAACCGGATTGATGTTATCTTCTCTTTCCCACAATGGACTTATCACCTGGGGATTGGCCGGTCTGAACCGCCCGGATGAACTGTGGGGTGGGGTTTGCTTTAAAATATCGATCTGTAAGGGAATCCCTCAGATCCTGTCTATTATGCCTACTACCAACTACTCTTAATAAAAGTTCCTTTTGGAAGAAATTGTTTCCAAGAGTTCTGCTTCCTTAAATTGTGGGATTGAAATGGGTCCTTACATTAGACAGGATCTGCAGTAATAGTCAATCTGGAAGGAAGAACCTTACCGGGGGACTTTGCAAAAAATACAATGTCAGACGACGAGGCAGGGAAGGAAGAAAACCCCATGGAAAGGGAGCCTTCCCCCCGACCGAGATCCTGCCAGCTGTCGGGATCCGAAACGTCATACTCCTTAGGAGAAGAAGTGGTGGAGATGCGCGACCACAAACCTCGGTGGTTGATGGGCGTTGGAAAGAAAGACGAGTGGGAAAAGATATCGAGAAAGGTGACCCTGACAGGGGGCAGCCACCAACCCGAATGGAAGCAAGAGATGGAGAAATCCCTGCACATTAGCGAAGAGGAAGGAAGTTGCCACGCTTGGGGTTCTTCTTAACCCAAGTCCTCAGCTACATGGAAGAATATGGGCAGCACATCTCCAGCGATAAAGCCCGTATCAGTATCGTGCAATCCGCTCTGGACGGACTGGCCGCAGACTGGATGGTGAACCTGCATGATTCCAATGCCCCAGAGCTCAACGACTTCAACTGTTTCATGTCCTCTCTGATAAGGCGATTCGAGGACACTCTGGCTGATCGCAAGGCCCGCAAGAGAATCAAAACGGTGAGGCAGGGCAGACGCCCGGTAGCCAAATATACACAAGAATTCCGGGCCATTGCCAACAAGCTGAACTAGCCGGAAGACATCTTCCTTAGCCTTTTTAAAGACGGCCTAAACTATGACCTGTATGATGCTTGCCTGCCCCGAGGGAACCCACGCCAACTCAATGAATGGTACATCCTGGCAGAGGAAGCAGAGATCGACCTACTGAAGAGCACCGCCGAGGAAAACCATGGGGCCGCTCGCCTCCTGAGCCGATGCGCGAGCCAGCGAAACCACCGGATATGGCCAAGAAGTCAACGGGCTGTTTCAAATGCGGGAGAGAGGGGCATCGCGCCATAGAATGCCGCTCGAAAGCCCCCTCAGCGCAACCCAGACCAATCACCGGCCAGGAAATCAGGGAAGTCCCCAGCCAAGCCAAAAGAACCCGCCATGAGGGCGATAGAGGCTGTGGAGTCCCCAACCCCTACCAAGCGAGGGGAGGGAACTCCGACCTACACCGCAGGGGCGGTTGGCACCTCGGACGACAGCTTGGAGGGCGAACCCCTGGTAAGTGGACCTATTGCACCCATCCTTAAGACAGTGACTATATTAGCTCCCTCCATGCCCGAAGCTGTCAAAGTGAAAGCTTTAATAGACTCTGGCTGCATCCACTGCTTCATTAGCCCGACACTAGTGGGGAACTTGGGGCATTCCGGTGAGGAGACTAAAACAACCAATCTCATTTGGCCAGTTAGATGGGTCGATAGCAGGGGGGGTGCCAGCTACCCTAGCCACTTTACCAGTCCACCTGTCCCTGGGGAACGATGAGGAAGACATAACATTTGTAGTGACCCCAGGCATGGAATGCCCAGTGATTTTAGGGCTGGAATGGTTAAAGAAATGGAAGCCCTGGGTAAATTGGAGGACGGCAGAACTCAATTTCCCGAAGGGGGATCGTGCGAACCTAATACCCCAAGGAGCCCTACCAAACCATGGAACGGAGAAAGCTTTGGTGGGAGAGGAAAAGGGGCTACCCGAGATCCCAGAAGAATACCGAGACCTTGCTGAAGTTTTCAGCGAGGAACGGGCGGATGAACTCCCCCCCCCCACTGACCCACGGATTGTGCCGTAGAATTCAAGCCCGGAGCAAAACTCCCAAAGCCCAGACTATACTCCATGAGCCCTAAGGAGAAGGAGGAAATGGAAAGATTCATAAATAAAAACCTAGAAAGGGGGTTTATCGAACCTGCCACACCTAAGGTAGCCGCCCCGGTTCTCTTTAGAGAGAAGGATGGCACTTTGCGCTTGTGCGTAGATTACCGCGCCCTGAATGCAATCAGTGAAAGTAACCTATACCCCCTACCCCTTATGAAGGACATGTTATCCCACCTCTCGAAAGGAAGAATTTTCACTAAACTAGACCTAAAGGAAGCATATTACCGCGTTAAGATTAAGGAGGGGGATGAATGGAAAATCGCATTTAATTGCCCAATGGGATTTGCCGACCTCGTGAGCCTTTCCATCTCCCCATGTTGGAGGATTCCTTCCACTCTCATAGGGGGCGGAAGCCAGGCGCCATTTTGACCTTAGGTCTGCCTTCCAGTGTTTGAGCCAAAACAACCTGCGGGTAGTTACGTTGGAGGCCAAGGCTCTAGCTGAAAAACGAGCCGCGTGGAGCAAAGCGTCAGCTAGATATTCTGAAGTAGCTAATAACTTGCCTAGCGTTTGGTGAGGCCGAATCTGATCCGGAGGGATCAAGGCTTGGAGCTCCCGGAGCCAAATGACAGAGGCCCTAGCGAAAAAGGAGGCTGAGGTGGAGGCTCTGATCGACCAAGCCGAAGCCTGATGAGACCTGCGTAGAGAAAATTCAGATTTTTTATCCTCTGCTTTCAGGACCTCTACCATGTCAGCCGGGGCCGTAGATGAAGAGAGGATAGGGGCCATGGCCTCATCTACTGTTGGGACCTCCAGGAGATCCGCTAGGGAAGGAGCTACACAAAATAACTTTTTATCTAAATTCCCAGGGGAAGGTAAAGTAGCTGGGGCACCCCATTGTTTCCTGATGGTATCCAGGAAAAAGGGGTGACAGGGGATGTGTCTCTCATCCACCTGAGGCTCGGAGAAGAGAGGCTTAGGATCCCTGCTAGTAGAGGGCTCTGCTTGAGGTTCCTGACCTGGGTCAATATTGGCCGAGGCAGTGGCCTTCATCAGTAAGGACTTGAACAAGCCCGGATCAAAAAGACCAACAAAGGGAGGCGGATCCGGAGCGGTTTCCTCATCCTCAGACAACTGTATGTCCGGAGTCCCATACTCCTCAGAGCCAGAGTCCCTGGCCCTGGACGAAGGGGCTGAGTAATCTGACTCCGGATATTGAGGGGAGACCCGCTGCCAACTAAGCTCAGCCCTGGGAGCTAATGACTCCAGCCTGGGCGTGTGCTGAAAGGACGATGCCATGCCCTGAGCAAAGGCCTGGGCAATCAAGGCTTGAAGCTGATCTGGACGCATCCCTAGTTCTGGAGGGCGAAGCCCGGCTGCAGTGGGGGTAAATGGGCCTCAGGGACTGACATGGATGGAGTTGCAGGGGAGATCCATTGCGATCCCTGCAGTTGACCAATTGGAGAAGCTATGTGCTGACCTGGGTCGCCCACAGGAGACCACGTTCTACGTGTTAGGGAGCTGGGTGGGACCGGTTGGGGATTGAATAGTGATCCCTCCTGAGAGGGAGGGATAGGAGGCCCAGTAGTCAGAGATTGTTGAGCCTTGGAGAATTGCTTTTCCAGGGCTAAATGTCTCCTATCTGCCGCTTTCTCAGCTGCTTTGGAACCCTTCCTACCGGAACTGGACTTGCCCTTAGCCTTTAGGCTCCCTGCTGCTGTTGATGGAGCAGATTTGTCCGTCTCTGGAATAGATTGGGCACCAAGAGAGGTTTCTGGAACCTCCTTATCCACCATTGCACTGAACTGCGGATTAAACGTGCAGCAGGCCTCAGGTGGCTGGTGCCAGCGCCCGCTTGTCCCAAGAGACAGGTGATCTGTCTAGGGAACCAGGTGTGCTATGTAAGTGCCTGCAGGTGGCACGTGAATTGGTGTCAGCCCACGCGCGCTCCTGTCTGCTGTTTTTCTCAGCAACTTCGGCAATCTCAGAGAGGGGCGCCGGAACCCAGGACAGGTAAAAGTCAATCAAAGTAATACACAGGTCTGAATCAGACCGTGGAGGAATCAATGGCTATGGGCCTCAATTGGCTGAGCCAGAACCTCTGTGCGCTAAGCACACCTGGTAGTGAAGCACAATAAATATCAAAGGCTAAAGTAAGCCTGCACAGGGGAGAAAAATGGCTGCCACTGTAAAGCGTGTTAGAAACTGACCACAAAATAGCGGATGGAGAGCCTGAGAGAGATTTGATCCAAATAACAAGGCCAACAGATAAAGGGCCACTCTCAAGTGCTCTAATTAACACACGCTAATCAGAAAGAGGCCAAAAGCCTCAAATTCCCCAAAAATTAGAAAGCCAGGCTTGAATCCGGCTCAAAATGAAACTGCGCCGGGATCCTCGTGGCACTCAAAATGGCGGCCATAAATTGCACGCTTAAAACAACGCCACGAAGGATCTCAAAATGATCCCAAAACAGCAACTGCACAAGCAAAATTACAAGGAATGAAGGGGGGGGGGGACAATCCTAGCACCCCCACCCTCTACAATCAGAAAGAAAAAGAACGCTCGATAGCAGCGTTCGTGAGGCCGACGCCCAGCTGACTAGCGGCCGAAAAGACGAACCGCGTGCTGCAGCTGATCGTCGGCAAGAGAAAGGGAAAACAAGGCAGCAGGGAACGAAATTCGTGTCCCTGCAGCTTAAAGGCAAAATTTTAAGGGAAAAATCCACAGATGGGAAAGAAATCTACAACCTGCCTAGGAGAACCAATGCCATGCGACTTCACTGGGCTGAAGACTAAGTCGTATCTGGGTCAGGATAGCAGGAGGCGTGGCTATTCTAATTGACTTAGTCTCTGGGCAGGGAGTACGGTCTATAACCCATCTGTGGACTCTCCATCTTCATGTTGGAGAAAAGAAGCCCAGTTGCCATGATTCAACTTTCAGGATCCTATCAGTTGTTAAAATTAAGTAACAAGACATTTCAGTAACATCACTTTTTCTATAAACGAAGTACAAGTTTTATTTACTCAAAATTCTCAACAAGATTTTTATGAAGATTATTACATTGAGTATAATCTAATGCTGGATAAAAACACATAATAAAATTAATTATAAAAGATTATTAAAAAGATCTAAAGTGTTTATGTATGTTTCTGGTGAATCCCCAATGCTGCTGCACAGAATCTAGCCATCTGCGCCGTGATCACTGCCTGGTCATCCTTAAGCAGCCACTGGAGATAAATACTTTCTGAACGGCCAGGATACCTATCAATTATGGGGAGGATATAGTTTTTCTGAATAGCTCTATAGAAGGAACATCGAAGGAGTATGTGTCCAATGGTCTCCACCTCTCCTGAACTACAGGAGCAGAGTCTTTCAGCCAATGGTGTCTTTTCATACTTGCCGTACAGGACGGCCGATGGAAACGCATGGCACCATGCAAGCGAGAATGCTTTCCGGTGGTTTACTGACTCCAACTGACTAAGATACCTGGCAGGTGTAACCATGTATCTAATAAGAGTCTGGAGCCAGAAACAGCGGAGCTATACTTAAGTCCACTTGCCTCTCGATGTCTTCCACCCTTTGACGCAAGGTTTGTTTTGCTTGGCCGTAGTCCAATTTGAGAATTGAGGCTGACAAGAAGCCTAGTTTGGCAAGGTTGGACTCGACTGCCTTGATCCACGAAGAGGAGAATTTATCTTGAAGAATTAATGGAGCAAGGCCTTGCGGAAAGCAATTAAGCCTTAGCCAGATGTTTAAGGAAGCTATACAGATTCTTGCTTCGACTTTTATCACACACACTACAGTTGATCTTAGCCAAAAGGCCGAGAAGCGACTTTTATCAATACTGTCTCCAGGCGCAGAAGTGCATTTAGGACACAGCGCAGCATCTGGAGAATTGTTCTAATAAATTTGGATTGAACTCTTTCCAGTGGTGTAAAACACGAAGCTGAGGGTCCGAGCAAGGTCCTGTAGAGAAGCTGTGCTAGCCACTTGGCCAGAAAGAGCTTAATTGCAGCTGGAACATAGTGTCCTCCCTTTGTGCGGAAAATTTTAAGAATGGCATTCGCTGATCATTGGCCAGACGCAACCACGTATTCTCCATGGGCTTTTTGTGAGCCAGTGGCATGGATGACCACCCCTAGATATTTAAAGATGGTTACCTGCTCTATTTTGTGGCTATTTAAATACCATGAGTACTGTTTTGGCCTTTTTGCATAAGCCATAACCTTTGTTTTCTCATAATTTATGTCCAGTTTATTATATTTGCAAAACTGGACAAGGGCTCGCAAGGCTCTTTTAAGGCCAACTGGAGTCCTGGAGAGAATCACAGCATCATCTGCATAGAGCAGCAGAGCAATGCTTCGGTCACCTATTTTTTGGGGGTGGTAATTTGGATTATTTAACCATTTTACCATATCATTTATGTAAAAATTTAAGAGCAAGGGGGCCAAAATGCACCCATTTAACCCCGTTTTGAGTTTCAACTGACCTTGAGAGAGACCTTTGTATATTATACCTCACCTTGAGGGATGTTTTGGTATGTAAGGCACGTAACAGATGGAGGAGTCTGTGATCAATTGAGGCAGCTTCCAGCTTCTCCCATAGCTTAGTCCTTGTAACCGTGTCAAAAGCTGCCTTAAGATCTATAAAGGCAGTGTATAATGATACAGGTCTATCTGATGCATATTTTTCAATCAAATGATGAAGAACTAGGCACTGATCTATGGTGCCTCTCCCCTCTCTAAACCCGGCTTGTTCTTCGGCAATCAGGTTCTCAAGATCCAGCCACTCCTTTAATTTATCTTGAAGGTGTTTGGCATAGAGTTTGCTGATTATATTTAGCAGACTTATTGGTCTGTAATTGGCAGGGTTGTCTTGCTTTCCCTTTTTACAAATTGGGACCACAATTGCCAAGCCCCAATCCTCTGGGACATGGCCAGTGGAATCAATATAGGCGAATAGCGCTGCCAGGACGTGTATCCACCACTCCATATCATTCTTTAGTAATTCGGCCGAAATGAAGTCAGCTCCTGGAGCCTTCCTGATCCTGAGTTGGCCAATGAGGGATTTAATTTCAGACTCTGAAACTGGAGGCCACTCAGGTAAACCCTTCATTATAGACCTTGTTCTCTCGCTGGAGGAGTCTTCATACATTCTCCGAAAATGAAGTTCCCAGGTTATAGGAGATATATGACAGTCTAATGGGGTATAGATTCTTTCAGAGTGGTAAGCTATTAGACGCCAAAATAAGGAGGAGTTCTTTTGCTTTGCTGCCACGATGAGCTGTTCCCAGGAAGATTTTGTGTCTTGTCTCTTCTTGAATGCAATCAATTGCTTGAATTGTTTTTTGAATGTAAGTAACTGTTTAAGAATTGCTTTATTGCCATATCCAGTCTCGCTTTTGTACTCCTTGTATGCCAAGTTAAGGGCTTTCTTGGCTTCTACGAAATCCTTATCAAACCATGGTTTGGAGGCGGTACAGGACCTCTTAACTGAGAAATTTCGGTCATGTGCTAATAATGGTTGTAGTTCATAAACTAAACTTTTATATAGTTCTAATAAGTCTTGAGTCGGGTTGGCTGATATAAAGACTGCACAGATTTTTTTGAAAATTATCCTGTTAGGGCTCTCCTTACCTTCTGATCAAGTTGTTGGGTTCATTTGGGTCTAAAAAGCATTGAGGGAATTATGGACTGCTTGAAGGGTAACAAAATTCGCATACATTGCCTTCTTGCTGGCAACCACTCTGCATGTAATAAATCAATCTGAGTATACTCGCAGCGGAGCAGCTGGCTCAGAGACTGCCTAACAGTTTTTCTATAACTCCAATGTCCTCTATTCATTCTGTTGTCATAGATTTGCAAGGTAACCTGGTTGGTCTGTAAACAGGTTATAATGGTCACCTCTAGAACTATCTGACTGAGTGTTGTTTTCTTTGTGGATATTCTTTCCTCTCTCGTTTATAGAAGGGAGGGGCCTATTCTAGTTTCCATTTGTGCATTAGCCATCCCATGTCTATCATTATGTGTCCCCCTGGGTCCTTCTGCAATGTTTGTTTGACTGCTGATAAACTTTGCAAAAGACTCTTTCAAGTAGTCAATCTTATTTGCGACAATTGATAAAAGTTCGTAGATTGAATTTACGGTTTGAGCTGTGAGCAAACATTGTCTGGAAAGGAGATCTGTTTCATTCTCCCTTACTAAGTTTGTTACTATCCCATCCTGTGCAGGAAAAGCGGGTACTGAAATCCAGGGAGGGGAGCTATTTTCTGTGAGAGAAACAGAAAGTTCTATATGCTGTTTGCTTTCAAGTTGAGTTTGTAAATCCCATTCCAATGAATCACATACAGATGAGTTACTTACTGGAGCAGACTGTCTATTTGCAGTGAAATCTTCCATTTTCTGCTGCTTCAGTGGCTTGGAAGAACTCTGTGCTACCGAGTGAACACGCTGTCTCTTTCTCCTTTTCCCCATTCTTGGTAATCCTGGCTTGTAGAGTTGTTAAAATGTAGGTAAAACAATGGTAGCCTCCCCAGTATATATCCTTTGTAAAAAGTCTTTGACTATTATAAAAAGTCAAACAAGGGGTAAAACAGATTTAAAAATAGGTTAAAAATGGGTTAAAAATAGGTTAAAAATGGGTTAAAAGTAGGTTAAAATGCAGTGTTAAAATGGGTTAAAAAGTTAAAATAAAAATAAAAGATAGCTTTTACTTTTGGAGGAGCTCTTTACAGCCTTTGCTGCCTGTCCACCATCTTGGCTCCTCCCACAATCATGAAGATTGTGTGGTCAGGGTTTTAGAATCATCAGTGATTATAGGAAATCACAACAATAGCATAACATCCTAACTCCAATTTTGTACGCAACTCAAATTTTGAACAGCTAGATCTTTACAACGAAGGTTTTATTTTTAAACTAGTTAAAAATACTGATGAAGAAAAAAGATTAATCAAAAATATTATGCAATAATTATTTTTCAATCCAGTAAAATACATTTACTTAAATGAAAAAAATCTAGGAAAGTAAAACATTCTAAAATATTTCTCTTTCTCTCTCTAAATAACACTGCAATATTTGCCTGACTGACATCCAAGAACCAAACTTGCCAATAAAAATGCTACAATTCATTTTGGGACAATAAAATCTCTTTGGAAAAAAAACATTGAAGTAGCTAGCAAGCTGAACTCCTAAGAGGGACATTCTGAAGCACAAGAAAGAACATCAAGATGTTTGTCTTGTCTTGCTATGCTGCAGAATTCAATTCACCTCAGCAACATATTTATATTACTTATTCTCACACAGGCTACCTTTACACTGAGAAGCATATCCAATGAATTTACCCAGTTTCCTCTTTAATGGCCATTTGTCCCTTGCTCTGAACAGTAAGTTCTTTTATTGTGGAAGTGCCAAAAGATATAATTAAAAACAAGTCAATCCTATTTCAATTGAACATTTCAAGTAACTGAAAGTGCATAAGCAAAAAAAGAAATGGAGAAATGCAAAGGGTTTATTTTATTTTAAATATTTAAATGCATGTTTATAATGACATTATATTTAAAGTGATTTCCAACATCAAGAAGATAATAAATAAACTGCAGGAAAATCAGTTGAAGTTATAAAACTAGTAGAAGCAGCAATAAAACAGTAGCTATCACTGATTAATTTAAAGGTGGTACAATCTAAAACAGGGGTCCCCAACCCCTGGTCCATGGACCGGTACCGGGCTACGGCATGCCAGCAACCGGTCCGTACAAACAAACAAAGCCCCATCCGCGGGATGCAGACAGCACACAAAACCACGCCCCCTCCAGTCCACGGAAAAATCTCTCTCCACGTAACCGGTCCCTGATGCCCAAAAGGTTGGGGACCTCTGATCTAAAATGTCAGCTAAATTATAAAATTAGTGTTGACAGCCAAACTTCCCATGTCACTCACTACCTAATTTTTGAATGCAAAGACACAGAAATAAATCTCTATGTAGAGAGAAATATTTAATTCTGGGCTACTTCATTAAAAAAGTAGCATAAAAGAATAGAGCCATTTATTTCTTTATAGTTGAAAGTGAGCCCTTTGGACTGTGCCAGAACAATAGAAAGTTAAAAATTTGCTTTCAATTCAGAAATAAAATAGTGCTATGATTAAAGGCCATAAGATTAAATGTACAGGTAATCTTTGAGAAACATCAGGCCACTTAATGACTATGCAAAAACTCAAAAACTACACCCAACTCATTTCAAATTTATGACAGCTGCAGTGCTCCGTCATTAGCCCTTACAATAGAAATGTTCAACCACCCTCTCCACCATCCCTCCCCAATGGGACCCCACATCACTTGGGCCTACTCCCCATGCCTCCTGGATGCAGCTGCCATTTTCACTACCCCAACAATTCCTGGCACAAATGGCAACTGCTTTCCAAGCTTTCTGCTCCAATCAGCTGGCTATCAGAAGGCTGCAAAGCTCTCCTGGCTCTTGCTAGGCTTTAGGAAGCCATCCTTTGCATGCATACAAAGGCAAAAGCTTTAGGATAAGCTTCTCAAAACCTTTCCCTTGCTTTAACCTCCTCCCTCCCCGAGAAAGCCACAGTTCTTCAATAAAGAAAAAAAATCTTTTTCCCTCTCCCTCCCCAATTAGGTACAAAAATTACTCTTCATTTCTGCTCTCCAATCTCTATCCCTTTTAAAAACCTTATCTTGACTTCAGGTTGAATAGTAGAGGAACAAGCAAAGAAAATCCTTCTGCAGCTTTCTGCCTTGAGGAGCTGCAGAAAAAATTCAGCCCTGCAAGTTTAAGCTAGAGCTCAACATACGCAGCAAAACCGAAACAGGAGAAGAAACCAGTTCCTTAAAATTTTTATTTTGCTTTTTATGCAGCAAAACAGGAGAGAAACTGTTCATCTGATTGTCTTTAAAACCCAGCTAGAACTCACTTTTAAGTCCTACCTGGATTCTTCCGGTAGTCACACAAACAGCAAAACAACTTTTCAAGGACCCAACATCTCCCATTTTGTTGCACATATGCTATAGCCGGCTAAGCTTTTGGAGCTGAATTTTTTCTGCAGCTCCTCAAGGCAAAAGGCAGCAGAAAGATTTTCTCTGCTTCTTTGCTTCTATTCCTCTACTCTTCAGCCTGAACTCAAGTTAAGCATTTTAAAAGGGATAGAGATTGGACAGCAGGAGTTTAGTTTTTATACCTAATTGGGGGGAGGGAGAGATTAACAAGTCCATCCCTCTCAAGTTTTTTTGTTTGTTTTTTTATTGAAGAAGTGTGGCTTTCTAGGGCAGGGAGGGTGTTAAAGTAAGGGAAAGGTTTTGGGAAGCTTTCTGGGGGAGGGAGGAGGTTAAAGCAAGGGAAAGCTTGTCCTGAAGCTGCTGCTCTGCACACAGGGGTTGGCTTCTTAAAACCTTGTAAGAACCAGGAAAGGCTTGTAGCCTCTCTCCAGCCAGGAGATCAGTGGTCAGTTGATAGAATTGAAATATTGGAACATTGAGAAGTCCTCACTGGCACTACATCCACATGGAGAGAAGTAAGCAGTGGGGTACCACAAGGTTCCGTCTTAGGTCTGAAAGGAATAAAGTATTATTCAGAAATTTATAATGAGTCTAAAGATTGTTAGAAGAAGCAGAAACCAACTGAAGATCAGAAATAATAATATATATCTAAGTGTTGACAGGTACAAATGTGAAAAGCAGAAGTTGCTAGCTAACTGTAATCGCAAGCAGAGGAAATATTGAAATAACTATAGGAGACAAATTGTGCTAACAGAAAATTAGATGGTGAAAGATAGGATATGGACAAAGGGGCTTCCTGGAACAGAGGGAGGGACAGTGGTTTTAGGTGGTCCGGATAGATTATCGGATCATTAGGGAAGGGGCGTTGAGAGCGATAGGGGAGGGGGAAATCTGCGTCGGGGTAGGATATAAAAATGTGTCAAACAGCTTTTTAAGGTGTGGCTGAACTCGTGTGTGTGTTTCAGTCCACCAGGCCTTTGCAAACGCTTCTTTTTGAATAAAACTTTGTTGCTGGAATTCCAAGTAAGTTTGTTTGTTTTGGGATCTTGAGCCACGTTCCAAACAGGCCCACTATTCTTCAATATCTTCATAAATGACTTAGATGAGGGAATTGAAGGGGAACTCATCAAATTTGCAGATGACACCAAACTGACAGGGGTAGCCAACACTCCAGAAGGCAACTCAGGATCCAAAAAGATGTTGACAAACTTGAACAATGGGCCCTATCCAACAAAATGAGTTTCAATGTGGAGAAAAGCAAAGTCTTACATTTAGGCAGGAAAAACCAAAGGTACAAATACAGATTGGGCGAGACCTGGCTTAAAACAGTAACTGTGAGAGGGACCTTGGAGTCCTAGTGGACGATCACTTGATTATGAGCCAGCAGTGTGCAGCAGCAACCAAAAAAGCTAATACAATCCTGGGTTGTATAAACAAGAGGCATAGAATCAAGATCACGCGAAGTATTAGTACCGCTTTATAAAACCCTAGTAAGATCACACCTGGAATACTGCAGCCAATTTTGGTCACCTTATCAAAAAAAAGATGTTGAGAGTTTAGAAAAAATTCAGAGAAGAGCTACTAAGATGATCAAAGACCTGGGGACTAAAACATACGAAGAACGGCTACGGGACTTGGGTTTGACTAGTCTAAAGAAAAGAAGAAATAGGGGAGACATGATAGCAGTGTTCCAGTATTTGAGGGGCTGCCACAGGCAGAGGGGGCCAGGTTTTTCACCAAAGCACCAGAGGGAAGGACAAGAAACAATGGCTGGAAACTGATCAAAGAGAGAAGCAACCTGGAATTAAGGAGAAACTTCCTGACAATGAGGACAATCAACCAGTGGAACAGCTTACCCCCCAAAATCGTGGGTGCTCCATCACTGGAGATTTTCAAGAAGAGACTAGACATTCACCTGTCTGAGACGGTACAGGTTCTCCTGCTTGAGCATGGGGCTGGACTAGAAGACCTCCAAGGTCCCTTCCAGCTCCTATCCTATCCTATCCTTTATTGGCCTAATGTGATTAGACACACAAGGAATTTGTCTCTGGTACATAAGCTCTCAGTCTGCATACAAACAACAAAGTAATAAGTTATAGATCAAAAATCAGAAACCATCATAATAAGAAACCATCATAATTCATACGATACAAACAAGTAATAAATCATAAGATACCAATATGAGAAGGTAGTAGGAAAGAGAAGAAAATGAGAAGGATAAGAAGGATAATAGCAATACAGCCCTACTATATAGGTAAATATCTTTAGGCTTAAGACAATGATGTTTAACAGAGTAATTTTGGGGGAGAAAACTATCTTTGTGTCTACTTGTTTTGGTATGCAGTGCCCTATAGAGGCAACCTGAGGGGAGAACTTGAAAAAGTTTATGTCCAGGATGTGAAAGCTCTGAAAGGCTAGGGAACTGGTCCTTTTTTTGTCCCAGAGAGGAAGGGAATCTTGGCAGTAGGAAGGGCAGGAGCAAAATTAGGAAAGCAGGTCTACCCAGCATTTTCCTTCACCAGTTTTTCTCTCTGGCAAAATAGTTAGCTGTGCGCCAAGTCAGAGTGGGAAGTGGAGCATGGGTATCTCAGGGTGGTAGAGGCCTTGGAAGGCCTGAGGTAGGTGGGCTTGTGCCTAAACTAGGTCTCCAGGATCTCCCCAACCCCCAAGCTCCATTTAACAATCCATGCCTTTGTTTAATAAATGCACTGGGGAGAGCAGGGATAGGTAGTTACTTGAGGCAATTCGTGTAATATTGTCCTAACATTCCACCTAAATGTACAAGGTCCATTACGGTCGTAACTCGAGGACTACCTGTAATAAATCTCCATACATAATGCTCCGTCCTATTTTTGCCCCACAACAATAACGCTCTGAGGTAACTGGCTGAGAATGACTGGCCCAGTTACCCAATGAGTTTTGTGGGTGAGGGTAGAATACAAACTGTAGAAGCACAAATGTAAGGGAGCAAGACAATATAGCCAAAGTTAAATCGTATCTATATGTATAATTTCTCTTGTATTTAAACAGAAGAACACAACTCTAAGGAATGCCTCTATTTGAGTAAATTTGGGGGTTTGAACTTCGAAACTTGACGTACAATGACAACTAGGACTGGAATTTCCACTGCTAAATGATTTGGTCATAAAGTTGCATCCACATAATTTAGCAACGGCATGTCTGCAGCCCTGGTTGCCGTTATTAACCAAAAGCTACAGTTGTTTGGCGAGACAATTTCCTGCCGGCTTCCCACAAGTCAGTAGAGAAGCCATCTTAAGTTTCAAATCCCAAGCAGCTTGCAAGCAAGTCAGGAAACTGGTAAGTGACAAGCGGCAGGTGGGGAAGGGTAAAGGGGCTACATTAGGGTGACAGGGAGACAAGCTTTGGGGTGCATAAGGGTGCATGCATGGGAGTACTCAGGTGTATAAGGGAAATGCAGAGCAATGATCTTGTTGGGTATGGATGCAAGAATGCACAAATAATCAGTGCAGCACAAAAGCAAAGAAACTGGACAAGAGTATACAGGTGGGGAAGACTTCCTCACTGACTTTCTGGGGAAGCTGACAAAGAAGGTTGCAAATGACGATCACATGATTGAGGGAGCTACAAGACTGTAAAAATCGATTTCCAAGCACCCAGATCATGATCCCAAGACCATGAGGATGCCTAGATGACTAGAATTCCAAGAATTGGTTGTAACTATCATTCATTTAGCACTGTCATTACTTTGAATGGTCACTAAATGAATGCTTGTAAGTCAAGAATTAGC